>VYXF01007307.1:1326577-1363700 GCA_013397295.1 Polioptila caerulea
GGGATCAACCGCCCCGGCCGGGAAAAGGGGGATGGCACCGCCGGGACATGGGATCCACCGCCCCGGCCGGGAAAGGGGGGAGGCACCGCCGGGACATGGGATCCACCGCCCCGGCCGGGAAAGGGGGGAGGCACCGCCGGGACATGGGATCCACCGCCCCGGCCGGGAAAGGGGGGAGGCACCGCCGGGACATGGGATCCACCGCCCCGGCCGGGAAAGGGGGGAGGCACCGCCGGGACATGGGATCCACCGCCCCGGCCGGGAAAGGGGGGAGGCACCGCCGGGACATGGGATCCACCGCCCCGGCCGGGAAAGGGACGGGAGTCCCTGCCAAGAGCCGCGGTCCCCGCCCCGTGTGCTTCCCGCTGGCCCGCGGGAGGGGTCGTTCGCCTCCTCTGTGAGCCCTGCGGGAGATGCGGCGGCCGGAACGCACCGCAGTTACGTGAAATAGGTGCCTGGGAGCGGGTCTTGCTGGTTTTGTGGTTTTCTCCTCTTTTATTATTTTTTTTTCCTCTCCTTTTCCAGAACCGAATATTGCTGTCAAAATAATTCCAGGTATTTTCACTACATGTATACTACGTGTAGTGTGTTTCCTACTCGTGGTTAGGTAGTGCAGGATAATTTGTTGCAAGAAAGCTGTCGCCTGAGCTTGAGAGCCAAATACGCTTAGAAGAATTTTGCTGGAGCCAGAGTCCGGTTTAAATGAACATTATTTAAACAGTAAGAGCATTAATAAGAAATAGTGTGGGGAAAGGCTAGGAACTCGCCCAGGCTCAGCAGTTTAGAAAGTAAACGTAAGAAAGTTACCTCCAATCCTGCCAAACCTGGGGCCAAGCCTCCTGCTTCACTTGAAGAGAAGCGACCTCATTCCAAACCAGGGAAGTTTCAAAGGGAAAGCTACGGACGAATGAAAGGAGCATAATAGGAAAGGTGGGATGATTGGGCTGTCTGTATCGCCACCCATTGCTGTCCTTAATAGCAGAACAAGGAAGTGGCATGTTGGAATGAAAAATGCAAATATTTGCCTGCCAGGATTAAGGAAATTTCTATACGGCTCCAAGAAGACAGCACAAAAGAATATGCTAAGACAGGTAAAATCAGCATAGACGGGGAAGAGTGAGCCCAGATCAGAAAGAATAGTTCAAACATGGAGCACATCTACTTTGGTATCCATCAGAACCAGGAAAAGAATGTAAATTTTTGGGACTATGATGCACAAAAGGTATTTGATGGCTGTGCCAGAAGCATGATTTTAGAGAGGAAACACAGACTGTCAGTAGTACCTTTTTTTTGTTTATTTATTTTGCTCTTTGGCAGGGTTCAGTTTTGCTTGCCAAGATGAGGAATCAAACACGGCAAGACTTTAGCATCACAGGGAATGCATTTCTGTGTAAAGAGGAAAATAAAGTATACAGCTGAAAAGGGAAGGGGTGATGTGCCAGAAGAGGGGGATGTGATCCTTACCCTTTACTCAGCACTGGTCAAGCCACACCTGGAGGGCTGAGTCCAGTTCTGGGCTTCCCAGTACAAGGCAGACATGGACATACTGGAAAGAGCCCATCAAGTGGCCACTAAGATTATTTAGAGACTAGAGCACCTCTCCTCTGAGGAGAGACAGAGAGCTGGGACTGCTCAGCCCAAAGAAGAGAAAGCTCAGAGACATCTTGCCAATTAATAAAAATACCTGAAAAGAGAGGGTACAAGGAGGAAAATGCCAGTGCCCTTTCAGTGGAATCCAGTGAAGGAACAGAGGCAGGGGAAACAAACTGAAATATAGGAGATTCCCTCTGAACATGAGGGAAATTTTCACTGTGAGTGTGACTGAACACTGGAAGAGGTTGTCTGTGCAGTGTCCACCCTTGAAGGTACTCCACAGCTGCCTGGATGTGGTCCTAGCAATCTGGCTGTAGGTGGCCATGCTTGAAGAGAGAGGTCGGACAACTGACGTCCAGAGGTGCCTGCCAACCTCAACAATGGTGTGATTATGTTGAAAAACCAATCACACCACCCCCACTCAAATAAAAAAACCCCAAGAAACCCACAAACAACCAAACCCAGCCCCAAAACACCCACCCACTTTAATGAGTCTATCAGCAAAGCTTCCTTATATCCTCTAAATAAGTAAGTACTCATTCTGCGCCAGCTGAAGGTAATACAACCCTTTTGGTTATTTTCTAATCTGCTTTGGGCAGTCTGCCATTACTTGTAGGCAGCTTCATGAATGTCTTTAATTAACCTCAGCTTGTCTGCAAGGGTTTCAGGGTCTCTTCTCCTGGGGAGCTGTACGGGGTGGTTGTCCCTGGCTGCTAAAGAGCAGCACCTCCGACCAGCACAGCCTGAAACAGCAGCGAGGCGGCTGGGCAGGTGTGTGACTGCCAAGGATATAAACTTCAAAACAGTAAATTCTGGAAATAATTAACAGGCAGTGCCAGCCAACAAGTGCAGTCATTGTGGCGCTTCCTTTGGAGAGCACTTTAATGGATTTAACAGCAAGTGAATTGCACCATGTGCAGTTTTCCAGGGCTTTTAAAGATGAAATTCCTAAAGTCGAGTCTGCTAGCAATATAATGTCAAAGTAGCAAAGGCATTCTCATAGAGAGTGGGAGAGCATTCCCCAAACATGTACAAATGCCAAACACTAAGTACTAGCAGCTTTTGGAAACCAGGAAAAACCAGGAATTCAGTTTCACAGTTTGCCTCCCCAGGCTCTGTGCCCTTTGCAGCAAGTTTGCACCTTGGGGTCTGATTTAAATTTTTGTTTTGTCTTGCTTTACAACAGAAATAACAATTCTTAATTGTGATTAATTGTCCATTACATAGTAACAGAGCATGCTGGCATTCTAATTAACTTGTAAAATTCAGTCCAGAATACTTAGGCAAGTAATTTAAAAGGATTCACAAAAAACACACCGCAGATGCGGAAGGAGATCATTCCTTCTATCCCAGTATAATGCAGGCTATGATGCTTTTCTTCCTATGCAGTTTAAAGAAAATATGGTAATCTGCCTATTTATATCTGCCTACAAACCCACAAGTTTAACATTCTGCTGCTAATGTACTTGGCATCAGGTAGAGAAGTGCCATTATCCCCAGCAGGAAAGTCAGGAAATAGAGACAGAGACGCTGAAATTAAATTCACAAAGGAAGCATGTGGCAAAGCAGAGAATTTGGACTCCATGTCTCCAGACCAGCATATTAATAACAAAAATTAATGCTTTTTTTTAACTCTCATCTTGCCCTTTAAGACCAGAGTAAAATGCAGTTTTGAGTAGGCATATGCTTTTGATGTTCTGTTTCCAGACTACTTTACATTTTCCATCACTGTTGAAATACCAAACTTATGTACTGCAGCTGGCAGTGGCACTTTGGTGACACAGGCTCGGCAGTGCCAGGATAACAGCTGGACTCTTTGATCATCAAGGTCTTCTTCAACCCAAATGATTCTGTCACTCTTTAAGAGACAGCACAGAGCCTTTGTAAGGTCAGAGCTAAAGGCATGATCAGCTTTGCTGACATTGAACAAGGCCATTATTGTAGGCCTGGGGAAGAAGTGAGAGAGGAAGGGTCATTGGGGGCAGATGAGAGGGCAGCTGCTTGGTGAAAGAATTTGCCTGTCTCTAATCACAAATAGCAGCATTTTGCATCAAGTTCTTTTTCTGGAAACAACAAAGTATTTTATGATTTTGCCAGAGTGATATGAAGACACAAGTAAGTAACTTCTAACTGTGGTATTTGCTCTAGCTTTTGCCTTTTTCCAGAACTTCATGCAACTGCAGATGGTAGATTCATAGAATGGTTTGGGTTGTAAGGGACCTTAAAAATCGTGTAGTTCCAACCCCCCTGCCATGGGTAGGGATGTCTTGCACTAGACCAGGTTGCTCAGAGCCCCATCCAACCTGGCTTTGAATACTTCAAGGGATGGGGCATCCACAGCTTATCTGGGCAACCTGCTCCAGTCCCTCACCACCCTCACGGCAAAGAATTTCTTTCTAATATCCAATCTAAGCGTATTTGGAGAGCCTGTTAGCAGGGCAGCCTCATGGTTGTTTACTTTAATATAATCAATGGAATTAAATTGCAAAATGTGTCAGTGCTCATGTCACACCTCCAAAGCTTTGAAGTTAAAGCAACAGTGAAGGAGACTGACCATGTAAGTAGGAATAGTTTTTGAACATGGGGTGTCCAGCTAAATATTCTTAGCAAAGCTGTTAATGTATTAATAGGTGAAAAATTATTTAGGTTTCACACTTTTGCTCAACATTATTAACTTCACTAATCAATTGAATAAATAAGTTTTGACCACTATTTGATATCTCTAAAAAACATTGCTATTATTAAAACCAATAAATACGTAGTTTGCTCAGAATACTAGAAGATATTTTAATGATCATCTGACATCCATATAAAAGAAGTCACGTTTCTGCTTCATGTATTTTAGACACACCTAGTATTTTTGGCATAATTTTTTCTTGGAAGAGGGAAGGGGACTGTGCAAAACCAAGGATATAACTTCTATTGATCAATCTCAAACCTCTGCAAAATTGATCAATAAAATTCCATATTTAGCAGCATAAATTTCTGCTTTATGACAAGATGAAGTACTTGTACTTTAAGAAATAATGACTCTTGGATATCATGGTATTACTCTCACATTTTTTATAGTAAAAGCGTGCAATTTTTCTACTTCAAGCTTTTTGTCACTGCAATTCCCATCTTTCCCAGAATGTTACAAAACTTTTTCTTAGCTGTTCTGCGTTTTCTGAAAATCCTCTTCCTGCAAGACATCCACTATCCCCCAGCACTGCAATCAACTGGTCTAACCAGTTTCCAAGAGGAAGGCTGGGGGGTAGTCAGGGCAGGGACAGACAGCTCCCACATGAACAACAGCAGCTGCTTTGGGTTTTTATCTCCACCATCTGCTTTTCTCCCCTCTGTCCCTGGAGCAGAGGGACCACCCACCTGGCCCCTTGCAAAGGTGGGCAGCTTCACCTGGACTGCTACAGCTGCAGGTTTAAGGCAGGTTTAAGTCAATGCTGTGATTAGATGTGAGAGGAACATTAAGTAGTCTCTATAAAGACATGGATGCCAAAGCCAAAATGATATGATTGGCCTTCTCCCTTGGCAAGAGTAATGCTGAGCATCAGCAACTTAACTCCACAAAGGGGAGTAATGACAATAAAACAGTATTTGGGTAAAAGCCATTTTCTGGAGCTCTATAATGGTTTCTATGCTTTTTATTTTTGAGATGCTCTGCATGCTGCAAAGGGCAAGAGAGCCAAGAGCTAATATGTACATCCCCTCTGGAAACAGTCCGAGTGTTCTCAGAACAAGCTTTGATTTTCAGGCAATGAAACAATAAACCCCACTTAAACCCTATGCTCATACACAGCTGCTATCCAATATCTATCAATTTAAAACACTTTCAAAGCCTGCTGTGGGAGGACTGGGACTGTGCCCATGCCCGAAAGAACACACTGTTTTTGACACTGATTACATTCACCTTGACAGCAAAAAAAATGATTTGCCAATACCAAGGCATGCTGATTTGTTGGAGCAGTAACTGGTGGTAGTTTCCATACTTGTTTTACTATTTTCAGTTGTCACTATTCAATCCAGCCTGAATCCTAAGAATGAGCCTGAGAAACACAGGACAGGAAGGAAAGGGAGGAAGCTGCTGAATCTAACATGCATCGTCTCATCCTTTCACAACCATATGATAAATTTTAATAAAATTCATTTAAAAAGTAGTCAGATTATTATTTCCCTTCCCCATAGCATGTATACATTTATGTGAAATCTGTTAGAAGTTGACTGGGAGTATCAGGCTCTCTTTTTTGACCCTTATATCCATTTATTACGTCTTCTTTTCATGGCTCATGATCCCCCTCTCACCACGTATTTGTGTAATAGGCATGGTCTAAGAAAAATGGTTGGCAAGAAAGTAAACACACCAAACTCTTGCTTAAACCAAACCAAGCACCTCTTCATCCACCGAGCATGTAATCTTTGCACTAGGACAATTATGCAGATAAAGAAAAATTATCACAGCATATTAGGGAAGAGGTAATTATGTCCATTTCAAAGCTGAGTGCAATTAGACATGCATGGTGATTTATAAGGTAGTTAGTACTCAAACCCACTAAGAGCAATCCTGCTAATAAGGCCATTAACAGCTTCTGCAATCCTCCTCTCCTTCATGTCTAATATTGTCAGATTGCTGGTGACAATCTAGTAACACATTTGAAGTTGTTTAAATGAGTTTTTTTAATTTTTTTTTTTCCAAAAAAAGCCCTGTAATAAACAATTTTTTTTTCTGTTCATTCAGAAGAACCCATTGCTGTAGTTGTCTTCCAAAGGAGAGGCTGTGCCTACTATACCAGATCCATAAAATCTCTCCAATAAAATGGTAGACAGTCTTTGTTTTCTACCTTGCACCTGAGTAGCATTTTCTCAGTAAGTACAGGCATTCAGGGAAAAAAAAGGCACTCTGTTGAATAAAGGTGAATTTTATTGAAGTGATGGCCATATGAAAAGACCATCAAAGACATTATTTCCAAACAAAATACTCATCTATCCAGACTAGCAATTCTGAAATTACTACAACAAATATATTTTTATCTCTTCATACATTTGGTTTCTCAGCTTGTGAGTGGTGACTGCTATTTGCAAGGTTTCTAAGGGAGATATTTTCACAGTACCAACAATAGTAGAACTAACAGGCAGTTTAGGAAGTATTGATGCACTGGAAGCCAAGGCATAAGCCAAATGAAGCATGTATGTTTAAGCTACCCTCAAAGTCACTTAGTACCAACTAAGGAGATTTTTTAGGTATTCCTCCACAATTTCATGATATTATCATCTCTTATCACAGAAAAAGGATGGAGGGAGATAGACGAAGGAGAATTTAAATTTAGTAAACAATCTAACCCTGTATTCTCACAGTTATTCTTTGGGGAAGAAGGGTCATGAAAAAAAAAAAGCAACTTTACTCTCTTGTATGTAATTTCTGACATGGTTCCCTTTGGCCATCCTGAACTCTAGATTCAACTGGCCACATCTATAAAACAGCCTGACAAGCTCTGACCCTCCTGTCTTTCAGCTGGAGTACTTTTTGCTTGCTTGATGAGTCTCCCTTCTGGGTAAAGGGAAAATGAAAGACATTTAACCTGTTTCTAAGTCAGCATTAGGTACCTAAAAATTCAGCCACAGTGCACATGCAGGTTTGGGAACATTGAATCACTCCCATTTTTGGTTTTTTAATTAATATATAATCTGCATAGTGACAGCAGAATCCTTACTATTATTATTATTATCATTACTGTTATTATTATTTTTATTATGCCCTCTTTATGCTTGGGCCAAAGGCAGGCTGTTAAAAGACAAAAATTGGTCCTAAGCTTAAAAACATTTGGGCAAGGGTGACATTTTCTGTGAAACATTTTAATAAATGTGGCACTGTAAAGAAAACAAAAAGAACCAGAAAGCAAAGTCAGCACAGTGCTCTTCCAAAAAAAAAGCACCACAGTATATCAAGAAGCAGCAGTACTACTTATAACTTTAAACTGCTTTTTGAAAGCAAATCACAGCTACAATGCTGTACATTACAAATGCAAATATATGACATATAAAAAGTTCTCTATGCAAAATAATCCTGTTTCCAGTTCACATTCTTCTAAGCCATTTACTCAAGTGTCTGTTAAACTTTGATATATTTGCTTACAGTCAGTTTATTGCCACATAGGTAAGTTCTGGCAATCGTAGCAACAGAAAACAGTTTAATAACAGTTATTAAAATATTTTTACATTAAGATCTCAATCTTTCATTGTAAAAAAAATATATTAATGCAAGTTGTTCACTACATTCATAAGTATTGTACTCAAATTTTACTAAAAACAGTGAGCATGCAACTCAGACTTGAAAGAAGTCAAAAAGCAACTGGTATTTCATACGGCCAGTGATATATGTTACTTGCATACCTTTATTCACAGCTTACAATGTTAAATAATTTACAGTTCTGAAATATGTGCATCTTAAGAGGAACTTGTCACAGCTCTTTAGCAACAGTGGAGACTAAATCAGGTCAGCTGCAAACGGAGTGTGAACTGAGACAAAGCCATACCCTTCTACTCATGTGTTTCCATTGTTAAAATCACAGCAGAAGGATGACTAGCACTTATTTTTATACATATTTCAAATCTCTCCTGTTGCTGTGTTTTGGCATTCATTTGAGTGACATTAACCAAATCCAGCTCAACAAGGAGTTTGAATCCAACATCCAAGGTCTGGTCCAAATCACAAATGCTGAAGACAAGGTAAATAATTCCAAAGGCAAAGCAAACAAAGCCTAAACACAGCCTCCTGTTTGCTACCTACAGACACCTAAAAGACTCATCCCTCACACTGCTGTTGATCAGTTCTGTGTTCTCAAAGTCCACAGAGAATGTTTTCTCCAGTAGCACAAACCATAAAGATTCCAGTTAAAATACATATTAGAGGGGAAGAAAATAGAAGTACCTAAGACAGTGGAATTAAAATACCTAAATAAAGCCTGCTGGCTTTGATGATTGTGTAGTGAAATATAAACAAGCAGCAAAAAATTAAACCAAAAGCAAACTTACTGAACAGTTTATTTTCAACATGTTGCCATTCTGCTGTTCGTATGTTCAGATTAATCTCAGCCCAAAATAAGGCAATATTAAAGGAACAAGCATCATTTCTTCAGAGCCTGAGCTAAGGTAGATAGGGAAAGAAGAACCATACTTCATATTTGTATGTGTACCAAGGAAAGACTCTCTGTGAAACACCACAGAGAACATGAAAATATGAGTGAAAAAGATAGAAGGACTCTGGTTTAAACATAAGCAGGATTCAAACACATGTGTATGCTTTTGAAACCTAACAAATAAATTAGGATGGTGAAAGGCATTATGGACTGTAAAGGGGAGAAGACAACTGAAGGTAAAAAAAGGTGCTGTGTTGATAATAGAAGCAGAGATGGTAGAAATTTATTTTTCTTGGAAACACCTATAACATTCTATTGAGTAACCTGGAACAGAGGTCATCTTATCTGTGCAAAAGATCTGTGCAAATGATGTGCACACACACAGGTAAGTGAGAGAATAGGATGTTCAATCATTAGAACATTTAAAAGATGCATCTTTTGACAAAAGCTCCATTCTTTTCTCTCAGAAGTTAATGTTAGGAATCTGACCTGTGGGCTCAGATTCTTTCTTTAGTGTCTTCACTATGACTAAGTCAGTATGAGTAGTCCTGTCATCCAATTACAGACATCATTACAGTAACAGAACATTTCTTCCTGGTCTTTTCCACAAACTTCCAACCTCAGATTTAAAAGCCCTAGCTTAAGCCCTTTCTTACAAAGCTTCAGCTCACTTAGGACCTCTGAGTCTTGGAGTACTATCCTAAGCCTCCCACAGATGCCATTAATCTCTACTGTGGTACCATGCCCAGATGTGACAAGCATTGTATTTCATACAGATTTTTGCACCCTCTATATTTTTGTAGAACTCTTGCCTTCATGTTCTGCAAAAGCAAAATAATTTAAGAAAGACTATGACTTTAAAGCAGAAAATGCCCTTTCTGTTTCTTAATTATCTTACATTTTGCAGCCATCATAAGAGAGGAAATTATTTTAAATTTCTTAAATATGCAGAGAAGAACACTAACCATATAGATTAGCTAGCTGACAATGATATGTGAAAGCAACTGTAAACACTTTTAAATGCTTTAAATCTAAACTCTAGTTATTCCAGTTAATATATCAGGTCAAACTTTTAAATTGATATCAAAAAAGCTATCACAGGTTGACAAATTCTGTTTCCAAGCTATTTGCAATTAGTTTGTAACTTCTCATAGTTCTTATTATCAGTTTTAACATTTACAAGAAAAATAGTTCACTGCTGCCCGAGCATAACATAGGACCATCTTTCAGAGCCACTGCAGGCTTCTTTTTTAGTAGAGCCTAAAAAGCTGAAAATGACACACAAAAATAAAACTCTGTAGTTCCATACTACAACACCAACAGATCTACAGTAAGATTTCTCGGGTTTGCAGTTGTGGAATGTTTTTAAAGATTCAGTGCTTCCACTGTTTTATCGAAGTCCTGACCAGCTGTGGAGGTATGAAGCCCACCCAGAAGGCCGTGAGGTACTCTCTTCTTCACCTGATGGAGGAAGAAAAACACAATTTATATTATGTTAGACATTTATTATGTTAGACATTGCATCATTTGGTTACAAGACCTTTCCCCCACTCCTTGACTTTATCCTTTTTCAAAGGCTGTCCTCAAGCTTGCTGAGAAAGGAAGGGGCTATCTGGGCCCTATATCTGGGCTGACAGATATGGATTGTACCACCAAGTCCCCTTTACTTTGGATACTTAAGAATGTCTGAAACAGGTAATCTATCACCATTCTCCAGAAAAATTCAATGGATCTTCATTAGAGGGCCAGAACAACATCAACATGCTATGAGCTTGACTTACATCTTATTTTTCCAAATGCACAGCCAATCATGGAATACAATACTTGAATACTTCCCTTTTTAATGTGACTTTGTTCACAAGTTTTAAGTTCTTATATGTACATGTGCTGCTTACTGTTTATATTAATTCTAAGATAAAGTATAGGTCAGTTGCTAATGAAGTACAAGAAGCTACAGTTACTGTCACTGAGAAATGACAAACAATACCTTAAAAAGCATTTTAAGGGAAAAAATGCTCAGAGTATTTGAAGCAGAAACAGAACATTATTGTACACAGAAATTCTATGTTAATTTCTTGCAAATGCCTAACTCTTTTTACATCCTTCCCTAGTTCCTTTATCTCTTGAATGAAGAGCATATTTGAAGGTATCTTTAAATGCATTCTATTGAATCTAATATTAGGTCTGAAGTACTGCCTCGAGAGGACCACTTTAGTTATCGGTTCAGAACACCTGCAAAGAAAATTCAATTACATAAATCTCTATTTTGACAAAAAAATTTTTAACTCTACTCAAAACATGAACACATTAAATTTTTCAACTTACCACTGTCTTCCGAAAATGTGAATGTTTCAAAAGAAATTATATTTTATGTCAATTTTATGGTATTTGCTCTGTTTACTGAAAACTGAGTAGTAACTTCCCAACAAAGAAAATGGTTTTATGATTAGTTTACTGGCATTATGATACTAAGTTTTGTTTTTTCTCAAGGGTGTACGCAACAGACTGCACAGAACTACCCTTTTCCTTTCTCACTTTTCCTCTTTTTTTGTGACAATACTTTGAACACCACCTACCTTGGGCAATTGCAACCAGCTTCCCCTTCTCTTCAGGGCTGAGCTGCAGCATGGTGTCTATCACTGGGAGCAGCCGTTCCTTCTCGCTTCCTGATTTCAGAAATATGAACTGCAAAAGGACATTCTTCAAGTATTCTAGATTAGCCACAGACTTTTCTCTCTCTTGGTTTCTTTCCAATCTTCTTATTTCATTCTTAAGAAGCTGCAGATGAGGGGAAAAATATGTAATACTGCTTGCTTCATTTAATGAGCAGTTGAACAAAGAAGAGCTAAAAAATGAATTGCACAGCTTGCTTCAAAAAGAATAATTCATGTTTAGCAACATATTTAAGACAAAAATCCAGTGAAAATTAAATAAGTGATAAAGTTTTAAAAAATAATTGACTAATAAAATTATTAATATATAATATATAATTATTGACTAAAAATAACCTTTCTTGAAAAAATTGTGCAGTACAGAGATACAATATCAGCGATAAAAAGAGTAGTAACAGTTGAACAGTTAAATTATTCAGAAATCTGATTATATTCATTTAAAAGCATTTTAGCAAAGAAAGCTTGGTACATTTAGAAATGTCTTCAGAAAGCTCACTCATACATTATTTCATGTGTCTTCTTTTAACTTAAGGCAGCTAAAACAGGTTACAGAAAGAGAAACCAGACAATTCTTTTCTTGGGATTTACTGCTTTTATCTAAGTGAAAACAGTACAGACCGTTTACTAAATATCAAACTTTTGAGTTTTTTTTGTAGAAGCTTTTACTCCACACTCCTTCCTCCCTCCCCCTCATGCCTACCCAACTAAAAACTGTGGTGAAAAAAACCCCAGAAACTGAGGTAGACTCTGGAAGCACTAATTAGACTTATGGAATAAAAGACCCTCACAAATGAAGTTTTGCATCACCAAAATTTTATAGACTGGGATTTTCTAAAAGATATTTGGTCAAAGAAACAGACCATGGAAGTTAGAGCTGTCCTTCTATCTCTTTTGTGCCTGCTAACCTTTATTTGTTCCATTAGGATTGCATTGGTTGCTTCTGATTCACGAAGTAATTCATTCAAGTGATCAGCACTCTTAGTTGTTGTGTTTAGTTTCTGAATCAGTTCATCCTTGGTGAGATCTGCTTGCCACTGAGGTGGTTCTGCAATTAATTGGAAAAGAAAACTAAGAGAAGGAAAAAGCACTTGCATCTACTTCTTACTAACTTAACATCAGGACTTGATTAATGCAGTTTCTTATGAACAGCACTCATGCAAAGTCAGAGTGCAGACTTAACAGGCATCAACGCTGCTGCTGCATGCTTATTTTCTGACCTATTTTTGTTTATATTTTAGAAGGAGGCTGGCATAACAGTTCTAGAGTACCTCAAGATACCTGTTTTTAACTTATTCCTTGTTTCCTACCCTATTGAAAATTGAGATTTTCAATGAAGTGTTCAGTAGACTTTAAAAATAGGATTATATGATACCATGAATTTTTCTGGGTTTTGGGGACTCCTAAAACATTGTTTTTCATGCTGGATTTCACTTTCCTAGAAAAAACCCTATGAATAAAGTACTATTCTAATAAGCCTTCTTAAGATGAACAGAAATTTTATCCTTTCATTAACAGCATTAAATCAGCACTTAATTGTCCCTCGTAGAGACTCATCTGGAATACAAAAATTTCTGTAACTATTCACTTATTTGCTCACCCATTCTTTTCCCTTTAACATCTCCAAAATAGGACATCTTTAAATCACTAAAACCTGTAGGTACATCCTACTGTTAGTCCTTACACAATAACAAAACTCCCACATTAGTTCAGGACAGTGTAAACTCAGTGGCACTTGACTAGACTTGTGTCTTGCACCTATAAAAGCATGAAAACACAACGCCCTAAAACATTTTGAGGGCACAAACTTCTGCAAGCTATGTAGGCAAGTGCTTCTGAAAGCCACGTTCTACCTACCAGGCTTTGCCTCTGATGAGTTCAGAAGCTGCTCCAAGGATTGAACATAGGTGCTGGCTGAGGAGACAGACTCTGTGTCTGTTGTTTCCATGCCTTCTCCCTCTTCCCTAGCCACAGTGTGCACATCGAGGACAGGAAGGTCAGCGTTCCGCCGCTCTCTCAAGTTCTTCGTTGCCGGATTTGAAACAGCTGGACCTGGAAGATACTTACTGATGTTCATATCAGAATGAAACTGGGAAGGCTATTTCCTAGGTGTGACTAGGATTTTAGGTTCTAGGATTGAGAGTGGTACATAAAATAGCCTTCAAAATGCAGGGGAGGTGGAGCAAAAAGAAAAAGTCAGATACGCACGTAACGCTTGTAATAGTAAAATACAGCCTTTCACTTCCAAATGGTCATTCCAATCAAAGTCTGGTTCTAAACCCAAACTCGACTGGCCATTTTTATTTCAGTGACTATAAACCTTCATGCACATCTCCTCAAAGATGTGTTTTAGCTAAGGTAAGAGTAACAAATACCTTTAATGCAAAACAGAATTAGCTTTTGTTTCAACCAGTCCTGTGGGAGGTGTAAATTCTTCTGTTCTATTACTGCGTGCATGACCCTTCTACTTCAGTAATAACAGAGCAGCTTCTTAAACTGTTACTGCTGCTTGGAAAATGTCCAACTACATCCTGATTAGTAACTTTACAGATATGAAAATAGCACTTGAGACTGAAGACAGTAAAGTCTTAAAATGGAAGAAGGATCAAATAGCAAGTACAATAAATAGTATGTATACAAATAACAAACATGCTTGCAACAGCTCTCAAACACTTTTCTTTAGCTTTACACTTCATACTTGAGGCAGATGTCCAGCATGCTCCAAAACCTTAGACAACCTGATAAGAACAACATCAAATATTTACAAAGTATTTTCCCTCCATCTGTTTGACACTGCAGATACTACAGAATAGGTATCTGTGATGCAGATTCTACAACAGAACAGTTCTGGTTGGAAGTGACCTACAGCAAGTATCTAGTTCAACTGCCTGATCACTTCAAGGCTGATCAGAAGTTAAAACATCAAGGGCATTCTCAAAACGCTTCTTAAAACACTGACAAGTTTGAGGCATCAATCACTTCAATGTTCCAGAGTGTGACCACCCTCTCAGTAAGAAAATGCTTCCTAATGTCCAGTCTGAACCTCCCCATGGCAGCTCGGAACCAATGTCACATGTCCTGCAATTGAACACCAGGGAGAAGAGCTCAGCACTTCCCTCCTCACTTCCCTCACTCAGGACTCTGACAGCAATGAGGTTTTCCTCAGTCTGCTTTCCTTCAAACTAGACCAACCCAGAGTCCTCAGCTGCTCCTCACAGGACAGTCCTTCCAACCCTTCCACCATCTTTGTTGCTCTCCTCTGGATGTATTCAAGGACCTTAGGATTCTGAAGTTACAGTAAATAATAACAAAGATGCATTTCTGACTTGGTATCTGTGGACTGATACAGCATGCTGCAGATCTTCCAGAAAAAGCTGTTGGTGATATTACAGAATCAAAAACTGTAAACACGTTTTAGCTTTAAGGTACACAAATCTGCAACTAACCCATGAAAACCTGGTATTCTGCCTGGAAGTTACCTCTAGTGCTTGGTTCACTCTTGAGTTGGAAGAGCTGAGCTTCTACTCTGGAGAGTTGCTGCTGAAGAGTCTCTACTGTCTTCCTGTGCTCTTCTTGCAGGTTCCTGACCTGATCTCTGAAATTGTTCCGCAGAGCTTCATTCTGGGCTGTCAGCTGACTCAACGCCTGGGCATGCTCTGTTTTCAGGACCATGTTCTCAGACTGTATTGTGCAGAGTCTGAAAACAGTGCATGTGCAAACAGTAAGACACAAGCAGCAAAACACTCTAAGTTTTAACGTTTCAAAATTTTTACAGTTTTCAATTTTCATGTGTATGATTATCTTAGAATGACTATATGTGCAACTTTTTTTTATTTAAGGTCCTCTTTATACAGAGAAAATCTGAGACTGAAAAAGTTACACATTACTTATTACATGAATGCACTGTGCTACATAAACCCTTAACTTCTATTTCAGAACAAAAAATTCAGACATCTTTGGATAAATAAATAAAGTCACAAGCAATTAAACAAATGCATTTATGGAAAAACTAAGCCCAGGACTTACCCTTGTAAGCATATAGACTTAAACAGAGCCAGAGTAGAAAAGAACAGTGTTTAGGTATAAAGGGAACCTACTGTGAAATGGGTTGTTTCCAGAAAAATGCAGAACATAATTTGGTTGACTACAGTGAATCACTATGTAGCTATAGACAGATAAAACTGAACAAAGACAGTGACAAGAAATCAACAGTTCCTTGTATCAATCTGCAATTTCTAATTAATACTTCATGTGAACTTCCTTGTACCCTAAATGGAGAAGAAAAGACAATGATAGACTCTTTTTCAGGACCTCAAGTATTAGGTATTTAGTGATAATTAGTGATTTTACACTAAGTGATACAGATTTAACAGATCCCTTTCATTTTGAAAGAAACAGAAAATCAAGCCTGTGGCAAGCACAAACTTAAAATATGGTACTTTCTGTAAGAAAGGCACTTGGTGAACAAGAACTGGGTATTTTGTCAGTGAACTTGTTTGCTTTGTGTATAACTATCTTAATTTTTTTAAAAGGAAACATCCATAAAATTTAGTAGAGTGCTACAACACAAATGTCGTGCAGGGCATTACACTTAAAAATAGTCAATGTGTTTAAAAAATGTTAATTTTTAGATCTGACAGTTAAGAGGTAAAAAGCTTGCAGAAATCTCAAATTCCCTGATCAGCTACTATTTCGTTGTCACTGTGGAAACTTCTGATGGCTCGTGAAAAATAGCAAACAATCCTTTTGAAAATTCCTTTCACTTTCTCAACAACATGCCCTTTGTGAAGTACAGTTATAGGCTTCTACAAGCTAAGATCTTAAAATTCAAACAAAATAAAATATCCATATCTATCCATCAGCAGACCATACTTTTCACGGAGTTCTGCTTCTTTTGCAACAGTCTCTTGCAGCATCTTATTGTGCCTTTCCAGCAGGGTGTCGTGTTCAGACTGCAATGCCTGGAGTTCAGATGCATTCATCTGTGAATTATGCTGAGCATCTTGCAGCTTAACTTTAAGCTGATCTATCACCATTTCCAACTGTTCCCTGCATGTGGAAAAAAAAGGAATACACAACAAGGATTTAAATTATTACATTATTTCACAACTTACACAATACCCACAACATTTTGGATAGCTGATCCAATTTGGGTATTTATTAATAAATCAACACAGCACTAAGACCAAAATAATCTTAGAATGTGGCTACAGCAGAAACAATCAGATCATATTTCAATATAGATGTGAACAGGTTTGCCACATCCCATCTGAACTGCTGGGAATGCAACTGTTGGGGTAGGAAGCATGACTGATAGTACTTCCTACTTTGAGGAGGGATAAGATAGAAGGAAAACAATATATGGGATTCACGTGGGAGAAAAAAATTCTTAAAAGTGGTGAGGCTTTTTTTTTTTGTTTGTTTAGTAAATGCACATCAGTTCAAGACCAAATAAAAGGGACAAATGGTTGGAAGAGATTTTGAGCAAATTAATAGAAAGCAATATCAAGTCCATAACAGATCAAACTCAGCTGGTCAGAAACAACCCAAGATCAGAAATACCAGGAAGAAAAAAATCTTAAGTAACATACATTATTTTTTTACTGATTTCTGTGTTTATATATCCAGATGCCTCCATTATCTCATGAACTGTGCATCTCACTAATCCTTAGAATTGATATTTGTAAATTTCTTTGGGAACCATTTGTCATCTGTTTATTGCATAGCCAATTTGTTAACAAGATGGTTCTCTCTCACAAAAGAAAAAGTGACAAGACTAGAAATTCTTAAAATTCTGCAAAAAGGAGAGACAGAGAAATGCAACTCTTACAGTTTGGCTGCTTCAACAGCAAGAATGTTTCAAAAACCCCAAACGCGCCCTAAACTCAAGTCCTCTATCAAGGCACACGTCGCCCTCTGGCGGACTTTTGGCGGCAATTGCCGGTACCGACTGAAGGTCTGTGCCAGGACAGGATCCTGACATTCCACACATAAACGCCCAGTCTGTCACCAAGGGCAGCCACCAATGACTAATAAAAATAACTTGCAGAAACTGATTGACTTTTGCAGTGAGTTGAGGCATTTTCTAAAGCGAATTCACCTGGCTCATGACAGTACTTTGAAAAGATTTTCAGGGAACTTTCGGTAGTGTTACGCTTTTCCTCCAAGTCTTTGCTCACATGATACAACACACAGGATTTCATAAATCTGAGGGAACTCATACCTGAATTGGCATCCAGAGCTTTACCTACACTAAACCACTCATTCCTAAAAAAGCTCAAAGTGAGCTCAGCTGAACTGAACCAATCTGCTCATTTCTTCTTAGTTGCAAATGGCACTTGGCTACTTCACATCAGAGAAAATGGTAAGTCAAGTCTACACAGAACGTGCAGGCTCATTTCTGCCCATGAGAGTCACAAAAAACTTCCTAAGACCTTACTTCTCCTTCTGACTGTAACAATAGGTAATCTACAGAAAAATAATGGTTAAAAATACAAATCCAGCTATTAGAAACTAATACAGCACCACGACAGTAGAAACTGATAATATTTCTTCTGTTCAGCTAGGCAGTGCCACAATCAGATTTCAGATCAAGTAAAAATGTTAGGTTTACCTTTCTTGTTTGGCTCCTTCTGATTCTGTCCGAGCAGCAGATTTATTCTTTTGCTGTTTTAGAACATTATGAACACGGACTTTGTAGCTCTCAAATTCAGATGTAACAGATGCTTGTTCAGCCTATCACACAGAAAACAAACTTGTAAGTTACACTATTGACTATTGCTCTCTTATTTCTCTATAATGAAATGCGTCTTACACTGAAAAAAAATTAAAACCACCTACTGCATTTCCTTCTCTAAAACAGATCATTAAAACAGCGACCACCATAACAGATTGTTTCTTTAGATTTTAACTGAGTGTCATATAAAGTGAAACTTGAGACACTGATTTGCAACATACTGGTTATTAAAGAGAAGAAAGAATACTTGAAAATTCAAAAACTGCATTCAACTGAGAGATTCACAAGCCAGGTGCTCTATGGACAGCTTTAAATGAAGGCAAAGGTGACAGAAAATACAAAAAGAGGTGTAATTCTGTTTCTCTCCAATACTACAAGGGTGACAAAAATTCTAATGTACCATAAAATTATGCATAATGAGGAGTTAAGTCAGTCTTGCAACGGTATTACACAGCACAAGATATAATATTCTAGTTGACTGTAAAGGTGTTTGGTCTGTCTTTTCTTCTAAATTCAGCTGTTGCCTGAGTTTCTGAGGACATATAGAAAATTGCCTCACATCATAGTAGCTTCATCCTTGACTGCACACTACACAGCAAAGATTATTGCCATCCTTCCGGTACTCATGTTGCATATTCCTCTTAAAAAAACCAAAAAACACTGACCTAGGTTTTCTTTCTTGGATCTTAGGTCAAGCTCATTGATTCATTAGTTACTCCCATTTACAGGTAACTAAAATGCTGTCATCTCGAAGAGGAGGATTTTGGAAACTTTCCCTTCAGCTGAACTAGTGACTGAAATTCTACTTAACTGAATCTGATTAGCCACTGGTCTAGATTTTCAGAGTCTGCACATTTGTAGACACTTTATTTAAATTACTGCTTTGCTTTTATTCCTGTCAAACGGTGTGAATATTCCTAAGTCCTCAGGTACATAGCCTTAAATGTCAGCATGACTTCTTTTTTCTAATACCTGCTTTGGTGTCCACATTTCCTTTAGAGGGAATTTTCCTTTGCTAATAACCTTGGAATAATATCTGTTTTCCATATGTAGGGCATCTAAATAGGAAAGCTGATTTTCCAAGAGGTTCAAGCCATGCCAGTATGGAAGATCTACAACCTTGCTGATTTCACAGCATCACAGAGCAAGCCACCACAGTACAGGTACTGGAAGCACACAGGCATGAAGAATACATCCGTAAAACCATGATCCATGTGCACCAGCACAAGTAAGACAACCGCCTGTAGTTTCAATCACAAAGTTTGTCCATCTCAGTTCAGCTTTTTAAAATGTAGAAGTGTTTTTGAGAGGCTACATTAAACTGTTGCTTACCTGCAGGATGCACACCTACCATACAACAGTGGCCATAGAGTAGTACAGTTATATCCATAAAGGTGGTTTGAACACAACAGTCCTACTACATTTTATATCTGTTTGTCTCCAATGCAAACACTGCATTCCAGGACCATCAGAGTTATATGAACAAAAAAATCCCAGAAATAATAATAAACTTTAGCAACAGTGTCAGTTTTCCATGTAGTTCAGCTGCCAATTAAGAAGCTGTTCAATTTCAGCATATTAAAAGGTGCTTGCAAATATATTTTTCACAGCTCTTTTCCTTTAAAGTGGCATCCGTGTTAATTGGTTTTATATGAAGCAAGTTATATTCCTTTTTTTGGTTTGTGCTCTTTTCTTTAGAGACTTTTCTTTTCTCTGAGTGTTTACGTAGTGATCATCTTAAATAAACTCCGGCTCCCCACTACCACAAGTTTTTCCCTACTGGAACTAGAAGTATCAAGTCCAGATGTTTTACCCCAAGTGAAACACCCACATCAGCCTGGCTTGTCCTTTACACCACCACTCAATTACAGGAGTAATTCGCAATTCTCGACAGACAAAAAGAGAAGAGCGAAAAGTCCGCAAAATATTTCTGAAGAAGCAGAGTAAGCAAGTAATCTCCCTGCTTAAGCCTCTAAGATTACTTCTTCCACTGGAATACCTGGGCTGCTCTGCACTCTTCTTGCAGGGTTGCAATTTTTTGCTGGCAAGCACTCATCATACGCTGGTGCTGCTCCGAAGATGTTCGCAGTTGTTCCTGAACTTTATGCTTTTCTGATGTCAGTACAGCCACCTGAATCTGAAAAAGTCAGTTGAAAACTTCACTACCACAAACACTTCTCTTACTTCTCCAAGGGAACATGCAATGAGAACCTAGGATTCTACTACAGTAATTCCTGCACAGAACTGGTGAATACAAAATTAAAAGGCAATAAAAATAGAATTAAAAAATAGACGTGGGTTACCATGTATTAGTTTTTAAAAAGTAATGTTGTTTAAAGAGAGAATAGAAGATAAAATTACAGTGTTGGAGTGGTAGCATTTAAGAAAGCCAACTCCTCTCCCTTCCCTGCTTCTTTCATGACATTCCAAATCCATTTCTATTCTGTATACAGATGGACAACACTTAAGATTTTTGCTGACAACATTGTGCTCTTCTGTTTCTAAACTGAGCAACTTCCATTTTTAAAGAATCATTAAAAAATATATTCCAGTTACACGCTTCAAAATCCACAGTCCTCTCCCCTGGTGGAAAGGGAAAGAGGAAAAAGACAGGGTAAATCCACTTAAAGAAAATCACAGGAAAAAATATTTGGGGAAAGCAGCAAACAGACAAAACTCATTTAAGAAAAAGAACCAGTAACATAGAAGTAAAAATAGCACCTCTTTACTCTTCAGCCTATATTCCATGTGCCTAGTAAAAATCACACCCTTACTACTTAAATGAGAAAACTCGTACTAACAAAAAAGTGAAGTTTCTTGCCTTATAGGCTTCCACTTGCTGTTGACTGGCTTCCAGTTCCCCTTTCAATGATGCCTGCAACATTAGATGGTCATTCTCCTGCAAGATAAAATTACCTGGGTATTAAAAAAAACTCCAAACCTCAGTAACCTAAAAATTCAGCTACCAGCTGTTTTTTGAAATCTAGTTTAAAAATAGAATACACAGTCATTAGCACATGAACTTACAGCTTGTTTTGAATCAGCCAGTTCTTTTTTGGTTTTCACCAGGAGTTGTTTTATCTTGGCATTTCTTTCCTCATCCTGTTGCATAGTTGACTGAAGTGACTCTAATGCAGAAAACAACAATTATATGCAACGGAAACTTCCCCTCTTATATTTCCTTAAAAATGCTGGAAAATATTTAAACAAATTCTAACAGATTCTTTAAGAGCTGCAAACAAGTAGCTTACAGTACCTTTAGCATCCTTTTTTTAAGTTATCACAAAGATCTTAAAGTAAGTGAAATGTTTTTAAGATTCACACTTGAGCATAGGAAGAAATGGAATTTTTAACCAGATGGTAATCAGTGTAAGTTTTATGAGTGTGGTATACCAGAATGAAACCCTTGTAAGTCACCAATATTTAGAACTTATGAATAACTTACTCAAGTAAGAAACACAGTATGTTAGGCAGGCAAATTGGCTTTTAAGCGCTGAAGACTGGATTAAGTGATTGATAACCAAGTAAAGGTTCCTCTAAGACAAATTTGCCTTCCTAATGCAACTGTTTAGTATTCCCTACAAGGCTTACCCTCACTTGCTGCCTTGAGAAGTTGTTTCTGAATTGCATTTTTTACCACTGCTAATTATACCATAGTGACTCTAGCTTTTTATAGTTTACTCACTTATTTCTTCCTGCAGGGTCTCTTGTTTCTGTTTCTGAATCCCTGTTTCTTGCTCAAGATCTTCTATTCTGCTGTCTTTATCAGTAATCTTCTGATTAAGTTCTTTTACTAGCCTTTCATAATCAGCTATTTCCATATCCATCAGTGTACTCTTCTGAGCATCCTGCAAGGTACACAAAACGAAGTTAGCGCTTACAATTTGCCTTGGCTGCTAAGACTTCTGTAATTCTGTAAAAATCTCTTTTGCTCATCAGACAAAGATTTTGTCTATCCATATCCACAACCAACACACATCCATTGAGTTTCCATATCCTCAGTAGATAATCTTTTTTCAAACAAGAATCAAAAGTTTTGAAAAACCTGTAGCTAGTTTTATCAGTAGGTATTTTATATGTATTAGTTTCTGTTCTCTTCCTTACAACCAAGGCAATTTCTTAACACTGCACTATATGTGTACTCCAGACATCTGAATTCTACTTCTACTCATGAAAGGCCACATAACCCAAGCCAAACAAACAAACAAAATATTTAAAAAAAAATCAATCCAAAAAGTACATTTCAGCTCTCCAAGCACATAACCAGGGGTAAAAGCCCTCACATTTTCCCTTTTGCAAACCTCCAGCTTTAAAATCCTCAGAACAGAAAGGGAGGTAGGTATTCAGCATAGTTAGATGGGCCAAAATCTTTGGTAGGCCACTAAGCACCAACATGGACAGCAACTCTACCTTTCTGGCCAGCTCTAGCTCTTGCATAGTTTTCTGCAGATGTTTCTTTTCCTTCTGAAGTTGCATCTGAAGCTCCTCCACTTCTCGGAGAGCACCACTATGTTCCTGAAATTTAAGTAGTTGTCAATTATGCAATCCAATTTCAAAATAGATGTCAGCATCTTTCTATACTTAGACACAAACACACACACTCACATACACATACACACACACGTGCATTGTACAAAGACAGTTGATTCCTTTTTTAGGAAATCACTGTGAACCAGAGAAAACCCAACAATACTATGAAGTGGTTTTCACATTCTGCATAACTACCCCTAACCTGAATTGACAGCCTTGCAAAGTTCTTTCAAAGGACAGACCAAGTTTTCAAAAAAGTCAAGTAACATGCAGGGAAAGTGTGGAACCCGATCTATAAAAACACAGCTTACAAAGGTCTAGAAGGAATCACATCCACTGAAAGTAATGTTTCAGCCCATCTCTAAGAAGTACTACCTTTGTTTTCTGTTCTCTTAGAAGCTTTTCAGCTTCTAGCTCTTTGTCAGCCTTTGCTTTGGCTCTTTGTATCTCCAGTATCTGGGTTTCCAGCAGCTTAGCATTATTTTGCAGTGTTTCAACACGAGCCAGGAGGTCTTCATTAGTGGAGTGTAACTGATCATGCTGAAATTAGCACAGTGGAATGATAAAAACGTTAAGCTGAATTTATGTGCAATGTTAACAAATAAAATATTTTCTATATTAAAAAAAAAATACCCAACACTGATTTCTCTCCAAATCCCTTACAAACAACACTCCTACAGATGAGTCTTGTCCAGCTTAATTCTTTTAAACCAGATTAATAAACAGGAGAGATTAGCACATTTTGGTTATTTTGTTCAGTTAATTTGCCCAGATTTCTGTAAAACGGCAAGAATCAAAAGAAATCTAAAAAAAATACCCAAGAATTTATGCTTTCTGCATTATCACCTTCCCCCTGCAACAATACAGTACAATATAGCTGCTGTATTCCTAAACAAATGAGCATACTATAAACTCCTAAAAAAGGCTGAACTGCAAGCTTTGACTCAACCACCAAGTCTTCCACCAGTACATAGTAAGAATTCTACTGCATCAGACATACTTTTGCAATGACTTTAAGAGATTAAATTTTAACATCTTCAATGATGTATCCTAGTCTTTATTTTGCCTGTTAAGAATGAAGTATAAGTGAAGGATGTCAACTGCCTAAACAGTGTTTTATTTACAAATTCTTTATAATAAACTTAAAAAATGCAATGCCTGCATAATCAGCAGAATATATACTATTATTTCTTATTTCTTCCTATGCTATCGACTACTGGCTTGCATTTATAAGGAAACAGTGGCCTAGGTGGATCTTTGGTGTATGGGGCCTGGGAGTTTAAATCCTAAATACCAAACCCATTGCAGCTAGCTTTGCAAAAATGTGTCTCAAAGCCCCATAATTACCATCTTAGACTCCTCTGAATGCCACTATAGTACTCTATAATGAATCTTAAAATCTCATCTTTGTGAAAAATGCAAAATACATAATTCATTTAGTATATTTGAACACCTTGTTGATGAAATAAAAAATTAAAAAACCCCAAAGCCACATTTTGTTGAAAAAAATCGACAAAAAAATATCTCAGTTAAAGGTTACTGCACTTCATGAGAAGTGTAGGTGTGCAGTCAGACAAACAATGCAAGTTTGACACTTGCAGCAGAGCTGTAGGTCCAAAATTAAGTCAGAGATGATCTGCTCTTTTCTGTGAGTTGACCTGGGATAAACTCTTTCTATTCACAAAGCCAGACATTCTAGATGTATTTGTCTTTGTCATGGCCCAGGTAAGATATCAGATGTTGAAAAGGAACAAACAAACCACTCTGAATTTCAAGTCATTATTCAAAACACACTTAGGTTATGAAACTATACTAACAATCACATGACTAAAACTTGCACCCAACAGGCAGAGTTAATTTTGATGGTACTTATCAATAGATCAGACCCACATACAGAACTGACCTGCTCGGATGACACCTGTAGCTGTCTTGTGAGTTCATCTATCTGACGTTCAAGATTATTTGCTCTGTCTTTTTCAGAATCCAGCTGTTCTCCTTGCTTGTCATATTCCATCAAAAGATTCTTAACACATACAAACATAAAGGCATAATTTTTTACAATATGTATTGCATAAGCACATTCTGTACCTCTGAGGTATAATGAAATACCTAGTATTTCATTATCAACTGCAACATGAGAAATACCAGAATGAAATTAAAACTATGATTCCATTACAGGCTCTGTGAGAAACCCCTATCAGTTCATGACATTCTAGAATAACTCAGGTTGGAAGACAACTCAGCAGGTGTCACCCTCCTGCTTAAAGTCAGGTCAGCAGTGAGATGAGACCAGGTTGCTAAGAGCTTTGTCCAAGGACCTGCCTCCAAGAATGGAGATGGCTACTCTACTGGGCAACCTATTCCAAAGCTCAACCATCCTCATAGCATAAAAATGTTTCTTCATGTATTCAGCTGGAATCTCTCAATTCAGGACTACTGTCTTATCTTGCACCACCATTAATTACCTGACTCTCTTCCCTTCATAATGTCTTTGTAGGTACTGGAAGATTCCTTTGAAGTTTTCTCCAGGCTAAGCAACTTCTCATGACTTATCCAGTCCCTTGACCAACCTGGTCATCCCTCCACTGAAATCAATTCAAGTTATCAATGTCTTTCTTGTATTTGGATGGAGAAGGAAGGACAAGAGTGGATACTCTCAATGATGTCACAGAATCATTTAGATGGGAAATGACCTCTAAGATCACCAAATCCAACTGTAAACCCAGCAGTGCCGTGTTTACTTTATATAAAGTGCTTGCTGTGTTCACTTATTATACTTTAAATACCACCAGGGATAATGATTCCACTGCTTCCCTGTTCTAATGCTCAAGCATCCTTCTTGTAAAGAAATTATTCCTAATATCCAATCAAAACCTCCCCTGGTGGAACTTAAGGCCATTTCCCTGTTTTATCTTGTTGCTTGAGAGAAAAGACTGATCCCCACCCGACTACGTCCTCCTTCCAGGTGGTTGTAGAAAGCAAAAAGCCTCCCTCGAGCCTGCTTTTCTCCAGACTACATAACCTCAGCTCCCTCAGCTTCTCCTCCTAAGTCTTACAGGGAACAGCTTTCCCTCGGGCATGCAATGCTGACTTGTCACCTGCTTCTGCTTTATGTGCCCAGAGAAGTGCTCCAAGAAGACTTGCTCCCAGGGAATTACAAGTTTGTCCTCATCATTTAAGATTTTCAAACTGATCTTCAATTTTATGTACTTTGCAGAATTCACAGGGATTAATGTTTTTCCTAGCAATACCTTGCGTGATAAGTATGATGCTAGATCCAAAAGGTTTAAAAATAGCATTCCAGTAGGAAGGAAGTGTCTCATTTTCTTCTGACAGCAGCTGCATGGTTCCCTTAAGAGAACCTTGCATTTCTTGATTCCGGTATTCAACTGCATTGACACAATTTCTTTTTCCAAACATAATTGTGCAAGTAAATAGCAATGCATGTCCAGACTAAGATTCAAACCCAAACTGTTTTCTAACAATTTACTGTCTTTTGTGAAGGCAGCAGTATTCTTACCTTATAGCTTTCAGCTCCTTGAATTACATCTTTCATTGAAGCAGACAACTGATCTTTTTCTGATCGAACCAACTCCAACTCTTCCTTCAGAGTTTGCATCTTATTAAAAAGAAATATGTGTCATTAAAACAAAGCCCCCCATGCAGAATCTTCTTCATATTAGGAAGTAGTCAGGGTACCTCTTTTCGGCTGGCATCTAATTCTTTCTTTGCTTTCACAGCAACCACTTTAATTTTATTTAGCTTCTCTCCTTTTTCGGCAGATTCTTTTTCGAGCATCCCTAAAATAAATATAAAGGAAAATTAAAAATTACATCTTTCCATTTCTTCCCAAGAAGTGAAATTAAATGAGATTCAACTAGAACACAAACATCAGCATGACTTAAAAACCAAATAAAATATAAAGCAGGGGGAGATGCTCAAATCTCATTCAGTTAAGGATTAATTTGAAGCTAAAACATGCAGACACACAGATAACTTAGGGGCAATCTTTCCTTGAACAATCTTTCGCCATTCCAGAAGCTTCCATCACAGTTAAGAGCCATGTTCCTGTCTACTTCTTTATAAATATAACAACTCAGAAGCATTTTCCTGCTAATGTGTTGGGATAACTGCAATAAAGCAACAGTAGTTTTGGCAGCATTGCTTCCCTTTCCTTCTGGTAGCCTCAGTGATTCTTACTGATAAATTTCCCACATTTAAAAAATAAAGATTAAATCTAGTGCACTGTTTATAGATAGATGAACAGAAAAAAAAGCCTCAAAAAGTACCAAATCACATCCAATTCTGATCTGCTAACATTTAAAATCCCCAATGGAAGGAATACTGTAGGAAGATGCATTAATACCTACTCCCTCATCTTCCCTGACTTGTGGAAATAANTGCACTGTTTATAGATAGATGAACAGAAAAAAAGGCACCAAATCACATCCACCTTAAAACTGCTAACATTTAAAATCCCCAATGGAAGGAATACTGTAGGAAGATGCATTAATACCTACTTCCTCATCTTCCCTGACTTGTGGAAATAAAAGAAAATCATGCAAAGAAAGAAATGGTAACAATCCAAAGAAGCCAAACCATTTATATAAAAGAAAAAACTGAGAAAGATACCAATTTTTTCTTGAAGCTCTGCTACTGAAGACTGTTGATCAGTTTTCTCAGTCATTGTCTCCATTAAATTCTGTATTATAAACAAAGATATAAGAAGTATTACAAAAATTTCTTTGTGGTACCTGTTTTGTCCCTAACAAGCCACCAGAAGTTTCAGCTACAGCTAAAACTGTCTATGTTCTTACTACCAGGAAAGCCTTTATGAGCAACTTCGTATCTGCTTGGTGAAAGCACAATTATGTTGAAAGCAGAACACTCCAACCTCTAAAGAGCTGCTTTCCAGCCTGTCCAAGGAAAAAAAGGGGAGACACTCTTCTGCAGCTGTCAGCTTTACAAAACCAGAAATTCCCAAGACCTGAAGCCAATGCAGATTAAGCAGTTTTGTTTGAGATGGAACCACAGAAAGTTAGAGGTGAAGGATTATGAGGTCAGTTAGTCCATCTAGACAATTGATTGCTTCAAGGGATTTTGATAGGAAGAAAGGTTCAAGTACAAGCAACTTTTGTCAAAAAGCATTATGACTGGTTTTGTTTCATTTTTTTTTTCCTAGGGGAAATAAGGGATTCTGAGGTACTAGAAAACTCAGAAATATGTGGTTTCTAGAAGGGAGACTCACTTTCAGGCCAGGGAAAAAAAGAACAAAAAAAGAAAAGAGAGAATTGAAAGTATGTTTTGAACCTTAATTCTGAAGACTTTAGAGGTTTAGTCTTTATACTTCAATAACAAAATATAACCTTTAGAGAACTCAGTTCGTCTTTCACATTTCTAAGCTCAGTTTCCTTTTGTTCCAGAATGAAATTTAAGTCGTCTTGTTTTTCAGATCCTTTTTGCTGTTCTTGTATTTGACTTTCATAAAGAGCAAGTTTTTGACTGATCTCTTCAGTATTAGATAAAAGATCTTGATTTTCAATCCTTATTTTTTCACTGGCATTCCTCAGCTCCTGTATATCACGTTGAAGTGCCTCTTTTTCAGACAACACTCCTTGCAGTTCTTCTCTCAAGAGATTTTTTTCTTTTTCAAAATCTTGAATCAGTGATCTATGTTCTCTATGTTGAGCTGCATTTTCTTCCTCTAATCTCTCAACTTCTCGCTGCAAACTAATTACTTCCTCCTCCTTTTGTAGAGCAAGGCACTGCTCTTCTTTAATTTTTGACAAGCATTCATTTGCAATTTTTAACAAGTTAAGAGAATCATATTCTTCATTAGAATCTGAAATGCTGAACCCCACTTGCTCGAGTAGGTGGTACAGCTGAGTTCTTACAAGGGATGTGTGCACTTGTTCATTTTCAAGTAATGTTGATACATGGTCTTTTTCTGCAGTCATCATTTGTAGTTTCTTTTCTAAGTTTTCAGACTGCTCTTTCAATACTAAACAACCATCTTTTTCAGATGTAGTCTTTTCCAGCTCTTCACTTAATTCACCTTTTTCCTGAATGAGTTTCTTATTTTCCTCATGAAGAGCGTATGCTTCAGATGAAAGCTGCTCTTTATCACGCACCAGAGATTCAATCTGTTTTTCTAGGTGCTCTAGCATTTGAGCATTTTCACCCTTTGAAGTTAAAGCTTTGTCGAGTCTCTCTGTTAATTCCTCAACCTTTTGCTTCAGGTCATTATTGTACTGGTTAGCAACATCTACCTCTTGCTGAAGTTCCTGAATTTTAACTTGTTCTTGTTTGCATGTTTCCTGAAGGGTTTCTCTCTCTTCACTCAAGCATTTTACATCATTTAAAATATCCCTGTTTTGATCAGTAAGAGCAACAATCTTCTCTTCCAGTTCTCTTACAATAATGTCTTTTTGGTCAATGGAGCTTGTCACTGCACTGTTGTCCTCCTGAAGACTAACGATTTTACATTTAAGTTCTTCTATCTCTAACTGGTAAGATGACAACTTTTCTACTTCTTCCTGGAGGCGATTTACAGTTTCAAGAAGAACATCCTTTTCATTGAAAGCAGCCCGGAGTTTCTGTTGCAGTTGACTGACGTCAGAAGCTTGCTGTTGTTTCATTGATTCAAACTCCTGGCTGATCTTTCCAGCAGATTCGCCCAGCTCAGCCTGTAGAGTTTCCATTGTTTCTCTCAGGCTGTTGTAATTGGACACTGCTTCTTCTTTCTCCTGAGTTAGCCTTTCAAGTTGTTCTCTAAGTTCCTGCATTTCAAAAACTAAAGCCTTCTGTTCTTTTTCGTAACCAGATAATAAAGTTTCATTTAGTTCAGAAATTTCTCTCTTGTGTTGATCTTTCAGAGTCTGAATCTCTAATCTGTGCTCTTTTGCAGCAGTTTCATAGTGCTGTCCTGCTGCTTGAAGCTCCAATTTTAGTTTTTCAATTACACAGCAGTAATCTTCTTTAGTAAGCTGCAATTCATTTATCTTAAAGTCCAAGTCTTCCCGCTCATGAAAGTACTCATCCTTCATACGATGGATTTCCTCTTCCAGTTTTATCTTGACATTGCTCATATAAGTTAACTCGTCTTTTAATATACTGTGTTGGGACTGGAGTTCTTCTAAACTATGCTCCAGGTACCTAACTTTTTCTTCCATTTTTGCTTCTACACCAAGTTCCTCTTGTGTATCTGCAACATCTATTTTGTTTTCTAAGTTTTGATTTAAAACTTCTCTCAGCTGCTCCAAGTCATACTCACGTTGGTCAGTCTGAGCATGCATTTCATCCTTGGCATTTTTCTCTGCCAAACTGAACTGTAACTGAGTTATTTCATTTTGCTTTTCTTCATTTTCTTTAGATGATATTTCAATCCGATGCATGAGTTCTGACATCTCTTCCTGATGAGCAATTTTTAATTTTTTAAGCTCTTCATTCAGATTTTGTATTTCATTATGGTAACACTGAGAGTTGCTTTTAATAGTTTCTTGCAGATTTGTCACTTCTTTGTTTTTGTCTTCATTCACAGTTTCCAACTGCTTGTTCAGACACAAAATTTGCTCCTCATAAGTAGATTTAATTCTTTGGACATCATCTTGTAATCTTTTAACTTCTTTTTGACTATCATTGTAACATTCAACCTGTTCCACCAGCTCCATTTGTTTCTTCACTTGTTCATCTAATTCCACCTTCATCTTTTTTAAATCCTCATTGTGTTTGCATTGTGCATTTGTTAATTCACTCTTCAGAGCTTTTATTTCTTCCAGAGCGTCAATTCTTGATTGTTCCAGTTGCTTCTGCAATTCTTCTGTTTTAGCCACTGCAGCCTAAACAAACAAGCAAAATATTAAATACTGGTAATTTAGCACACAGAATTTTCAAGTGAACTGTTTACAATAATGAATTAGAAAACATAGTAGTCCTCAGTTTTAAAAACCGCTATAGCTTTTAAATATCTAACTGTATTAGGACATTCAGAAGACTCTGAACAGAGTACAAGAACATTTGCAAAATACGAACGGAAAACTAAGTCCTAAATCACGTTTACCAGCATAATTTCACAAAATGGTTCAGCTTTAGCAACTATTCTGATATTAAAGATCAGATCACTTTTAGTGCATCAAATTCAGGTATCTGGAATATAGCAATGTCCATCAATAGCAAGCAATTCAGTCTTCATTTTATTATTAATTGAGATTATTGATATAATACAGATGCCTTGGCTGACAAACTTCTTATGAATATCTAAAGGTAAGCCTCACAGGAATATCTAAAGGTTTACCTCATAAAGGTAAACCTGTGCTCCTATGAAAAGACAGAGCTGATTGACTGAAGTCTATGTAGGCTTTTAATGCACAGAGTGAATCCTTGCAGCTGTGGATCTATTCAGTGTATGTAAGAATTTTTTATTTACTACTATGAACTAGGGGGTATAGAGAAAATATGCTTTAATATATAAAACCTTTATATTGTTTCAGATTTTTTTAAGAGATAGAACACAGCTAAGTGAAAAAAAAAAGATTAAAATTAGATACACAACAAGCAAACCTAGAAAATAAATATAATTCTGAAATATTCTGAAATCACATTAATATTCTGTGGCTCATTTCAGTACCTCTGCTTCTTGCTTTATTTGAATATTTTCTTTTTTCAGAGCTATGCACTGCTGTTGAGTTTCAGCTTTTTCCAGAAGCACAACATCCAGCCTTTCTGTGAGAGCCTAATATTAAATGAGAAAGATAATTGAAAAAATTTTAAAAATTCTTAACAATGGAAACAGTGATTTCTGAAAAATGTAGGAACTCACATACTGATTATGACCCTTTTTGCCAAATAATCAGTCTGGTTTTAAAAATTGCTTTCAGCCCAAATACAACTGATATTAAATAAGTAGACTAAACCAATGACGTTGGGTTCTTTAAAAAATTGTACTTGTGATAAGCTGATTTTTTATTACCAGGTGATGAAGTTCCCTTTATGTGGAAAAGAAATCTCCATCCAAGTTATTCAAAACAATTCTCTAATTGAGAAATTCCTCCTCAGTACCAATTTTCACTTTCATATGCTATGACCCTTATCCTGAGAAAGACAGATCCCAAAAGTATTTCTTGTGTTTCTAATCTCATCAAATGACTGTTTCAGAACTTTTCTAAATGGCTGAAGTCTTTCTGCAACGGTCACTCTAGAACAAACAAAGCTGGTCTAACCAGCCACACAAGGAAAAGTCTTGCTGGGGACATTCATAGAGTCATAGAATACTTTGGGTGGGTGGGGACCTTTCAAGGCCATCTAGTCCAACTCCCCTGCAGTAAGCAGGGACATCTTCAACTCCATCAGGTTGCTCAGAGTTCCATTCAACCTGACCTTGAATATTTCCAGGCATGGGGAATCTACCACCTCTCTGAATAACCTTTTCCAATGTTTCACCACCCTCTGTGTAAATAAAGTCTTCCTTATAGCTAATCTAAACCAACCCTCTTTTTGTTTAAAACCATTACTCCTTGCTCTATTGCAACAGACCCTGCTGAAACGTTTGTCCACATCTTATAAGCCCCCTTCAAGTACTGAAGTGCTGTGGTAAGCTCTGCCTGGAAAGTGTACTGCTCTGTGCCACTCCCCACAGAACCAAGAGTGTTTGCTGGCAAGTGCAGTAAGGACGTGAGGAGAGAAGGAAAAAAAAAAGGTTTCAGGAAGTGTCTTGGATTCCTGCAGACTGATTCCATTCAATTTGAATAATGGTTTCCAAGCTATTAACTATTTATCAAATTATGTCTGTGGATTTATTTCAGCTAACTTTACGTAATACAATAGAAATTCATTATATATTCTTACCTGAATAATATCATCTGCTCCTGCAGTAGCTTCTTTAGATCTGAGTTCTTCAATTTCTTTCTCCAGTTCTTAAAATATAAAGGAATTTCACAGTATGAATTGATGCTGCATCACAGTAGCAAATTTCTAGTAAAGCCTGTGCCTGACAACACTTCTATTCAAACCAGAGAGGTCTTTTACTTTTATTTATTACTGAGTGATAGACATGACTAATGGAAAGAGAACAAATATTCAGTACTACTTCTCCAGTCCTGACCCTGAGCATGGTTTCCTGAGGAAGCAAAACTTCCTAGCTTGGATAGAGGGACAACAGAGAGAAATTCTTCTGATGATCATCTTACCTTCTATTTCATGGTCAATTTAAATCAGAGGAAAGAGACTCAGTTTCTAGTGTTTCTCTAAAAATAGGCAGCAAGCAGAAGAACAAGATCTTATGAATAACCACACTGAGGAAAAGCCTAGTATAGCCCATCTCTGTACCCTTATTGTTTCAGTGGGCAGCTACCAGCAGTCAGCAAAACTGTCATTCCAAACAAGGGGAAGTGACACCAGTCCAAGTAGTGGGCCACAGGAGGAAAAGGGACAGCAGAGTGGAGGACAGCACATGAGAGCACAGATTTGTATGTACTTTTAAGTGTTAAGCATAAAATTCTGTTTGGCATGTTTACAATTTCTTGTTAAAGCAACAAATGATCAAATATAAAGTAGCAAACTGTCTTAAAGAAGCTATTGTACTCTACAACAAACTATACTCGACTAATTATGTAAAAAAATATCAGAAATTCCTCCTCCCATTTACTTCCTACAAAGCAACCTGCAACAATTTGGGGAACAGACAATGACAAATCCAACTTCAACATTACACAAGCTACACTGTTCCATCATGCCATACTGTCAAACCAAAATTATTTTAATACCTGACAAAAGCAATGCTTGTTTCCTTCTCCTTCTTAACCAAATGACTTCAGTCCTTATCCTCCCACCATAAATAGCAAAATTGAAGAAAAATAAAATCTAATATTTTTGTCCAGAATTTAAATCTACTTATCAAAAACATATAGTGATATTTGAAAAGATCAGGTAGGGCCAAGCATTAAGGCAGAAATTGCACTTTCCAGTAAGATACCTGCACATCTTGACTTCACTTTCTGTATAAGCATCATTTGCTTTTTTGCAAACTTGATGAGGTCTTCTTTGGGCAATGTGTCCAGCTGTAAAAAAAGTAGGTATCAGAGAAACCAGTTTTCTCTAATCCAGAGCGAAATAGAAACAAAGCATTTTAGCATCTGACTTCCAAGAAGCTGAATTTTAGGACAAGAAACTCTTACCATACATTTGCAAGAAGAATAACATTTCAAAGAAGAACAACGGTCCAAGTTACTGATGTTCTGTTATCCAATTCTGTTATTTCAATTACAGTAACAGAAACTACTCCTCATTCTGCACTTTTCTGACACAATTCTGGAGCACACAATTGGGCAGCATCAGTTAGGAAAACTCAGTTAGGAAGGATTACAATTCAGTAATACAATTTGAACAATATTTTGAAAATAGCATGCTGACCTAACACTGTCATTGTTTACATTTACTTCCAAGGTAGGCAAAGATGTCTGTGTCCATTATAAAACAGACTGCTGCCAAAAATGGATGCTATTAATAATTTATCAAATATAACAGGAAGTGAACATTGCAGAAAGAATTTTTTTTTCCTCATGGTTTCCAAAACACTTTATCTTAATGTTTATAAGTTAATTTTTCCTGTCTAGAAGAAATGTTAAAAATATCTTTGTCTTCCTATTAGTCACAGCCTGCATGCTAAGCTGTAACCCTTGCAACTACTGCTACCCAAATAAATTAGGTTTGTGAGAACTGATTACCTTTGATTTGCCTGATCCTGGTGTGCCAGAAGACGCCACCATCTCCTGCCCAGCATCTTGAACCTACAACAAGATAAAGTACAATCTGCAGTAATGAACTTTTCAGTGTAAGACTGAAAAGAACTGATTGAAAGTCTTTAAATGGAGACTAACTGAATATAGTGAAAGCACAAGGAAAAAAAAATAAAACAACATGTATTAGTAGGATTAGTCAGAAACATAATGGAAAAAGATCTACTGTGATTATTAGAACAGCAGAATAGAAAGCTCCCAATGTCCAAAGCAGTATGATCTTATGATTCCATTACTGAATGGACCTCTAGAGCTGATACAGTATTGCAAATTAATTTTATTTACAAGCAGTTTCAAAAGCATGTCTCACCATCTCATTCTTAAAAGAGCCATTAAAATAAGCGAGAACAAAAAAAAGCAAGAACAAAAAAACCCCACAAAACAAAACAAACTTGTAGAGAAGTTGCAGTTAAATCAAACCTTGGGAACTTTTGAACCACATAAGCTCCTAATCTTTTTTTGTTTCCTTTTTAAACACACTGGTTTATCACTACAATTGTTAGCATATCAAATATATTCAAAAAAATTTGGCAAAGTCAGGGCTCATTTGGACAAATTATAACCCCGCTCTTCTCTTTTTTAAAACATACTAGTTCCCACTAGGATTGCTGGCCTGAAAAACATATCTGAAAAGGCTCTGCAAATTCTGGGCTCTCTATCCCTAAAATACATGCAAAATGCCTTCTACTGTAAACTTCCACAGATCTAATCTGGGAGACTGTTACTTTACAGTGGTTTATATGGGATATGCTTATGAATAATCAGGAACACAAAGAGATGTATGCTGCTGCAAAGGCAAAGAGAACAGATGCTTCCAATATATTAGGAATAGCACTTCCAAGCCTTGACCTTTACCCTGCTTTTTTCTTCACCCTATCATATGTGCATGGGCATAAAAGTGAAGAGGTGTATATATAAATATTTGTGTTTTTATGTATCTAGATGTTTGTATGTATGTGTGTGTATGTCTGTAGATGCACATACCTTCCCTTTTGTTTTGCTACTCCCTTCATTCTGCCAAAACCCCTTATAGCAGAAACTAAGGAAGAACCAAACTTGACCTCAACACTGTGAGAATGGACAATCACTAATAATCTAGAAAGAACAGGTGATACAGATAATAAAAAGCATCACCTTTAGAAATATGAGTTCAAGTACAGAGCAAGGACAAAGGCAGTTACAGTCATCTATATAACACATACACTAAGTGTTTGGGTGTTTTTTTTAAGATGGCAAAAGCAAACTCTTTAGAAAAAAATGTGCAGTACAGCATAAGGGGAAAAAAGCTATAAAGTTTCAGATTTTCTTATCATGTAAAACTTTGTCAACATTTACACTCCTAATATTTTATCACTTGGACAGCATAATGAATTATAAGAAATTCCATGTACTGTTCAGAAAATGACAGCTCATCACTCTCCATACTACAGCAAGGTCAGATGAATTTTCTTCTCACAGTACTTTTACTCCTTTAAGCTAATACATACAGAGGCAGAATCACATACTGTGTAAAACAATGCATCCAGTTTTGCTGTTCTGGTAACAGAAACCAGAGGCAGCTCATGTAGAGGGCTTCACCCACTTGGGTTGGAAGAAAAACGACAGAGACGAAGTTTTCATTGATTAGTAGCATCCAAGCTGTGAGCCAGCAGCTACTAAGTATGCTTTTAAGCCCAACACAATCCTGCGTGGTTTCTAGTCCACCATTCTGAAATCTGGATGCTTCCATAGTTTACTGAGATATATATATATATTCTTTTTTTAGATTTTATTTCAAGCCTACTTTAACCTCTCCACTAAGGGGTTTCCATCCCACACTTCAAGATGTTCTATGTATTTTTACTGCTTTCCATCCCTTACTTTTGCAATAGCTTAACATTCTCTTAGAAAGCCTAACCAATGCATAAATGCAATATATTAGCCTTTGCTGTGAACTGTGGCAGTAATGGCCATCACGAACAGCAATTTTCTGAGCAGTGTGCAACCATCAGACATCACCAACTCCAAGTGTACCAAGTCACATCAAAACCAATTTTGAATTGGGATTGCTTCAACCAGCAGTGGCATTGAAGCTCTATTAGAATGTGGCACGCAAGCACTACAGGCACTACCAGGAGAGTTAATTTAATGTATGAACTTAAAACTCGTCAATGTTTCCTTTGGATTTGCCTTGGGGTTTATGACAGCTAGAAACAGACACTTCAGTGGTTTTATTTGCTTGTGTTGGTAGGTGTTTCGCAGTGGACGTAATGTTAACACATGGTCACCTCAGCGTTAAAGGAGCCCTCGCTCGGCCGTGGGCGCTTTCACGCAGCACCCACTGTGGCTGTGGGTCACCCCCTCGAGCCAGCACCGCCCGCCCTCCCCAGCGACCTACCCACCTTCTAAGCAGGCGGGGCACTAGCCAAGCCCCTGGCAGCCCGCACCGGCCCTCGCATTTCCGCAGGGCAGAGGCAGCGGCTACGGCAGGGCCCCCCTTCCCCCCCGGTCTCCCTCACAGCTGCCGCCCGCCGGGGCTGCGCCACCCAGGGGCTCACGGGCTTCTCCGCCCGTCACCGCGGGCACGGAAAGGAACCCGCGGCGTGGGAGGGGCTGGTCCGCACCTTCCCCGGTCCCCCGAGCGCCATGCCAAGGTCACGCACCGCCCCTCCCCACCGCCCCAGCTGCGCTACC
>VYXF01007307.1:1363768-1376151 GCA_013397295.1 Polioptila caerulea
CGCTACATCCTCCCTGAGCCGCTTCCGCCTCCGTCATCCCGGCACGCCGGGCTCGGCCTGTCCGTCACCGAGCGCCGCCCCGGCCCCGGGCGGGGCTGAGCCGAGGGCCCGCTACCTCGGGGGCTGAGCCCCTCTGGAACGGGCCGTGGGCCGTGCGGTGCTTGTGGCTGGCGTGCTCGTGTTCTCCGCTTTACAAAAAGGGGAAAGGGTACGGGGTACGGCTGTAACACAATCGCACCCCGCTATTCCCGGTCTTGAAGGGCTGCTAAGGGCAGTGCGGTGCTGCAGGCGTGTCTCTCGCTGCCGCCATAAGGAGAGCGTGAGGTGAAGAGTGACGTGCTTGGGCAGAGACTTAGCGATTTAAGGCACTGTTTTTAATACCTTGATGGAAACATAAAATGACTTAAATTATTTGTCAAATAAGTGCGGCGGGTGCCAATGGTATGGTGCCGGACTTTTCATCAGTGCCCAGCGACAAGGAGCAATGACCTTAAACAAAACCACAAGAAACTTCACCCCGACTTGAGGAAGAACTTCTTTGCATTGAGGGTGGCAGAGCGCTGGCACAGCTGCCCAGGGGTCTTGTGAAGTCTCCCTCTGGAGACATTCAAAGCCCACCTGGATGCATTCCTTTGTCACCTGCTCTAGGTGACCCTTCCTTGGCAGGGGGCTTGGACAAAATGATCACCAGACGTCCCTTCCAACCCTAACAGTTCTATGATTCCATAAATTCAAAAATGGCTGTGAAGGACTACCAGAGCAAATAGCAGAACCTAGGTGTTACAGCTTGTAATTACATGGTTTTTAAGAGATGTTTTTATGCCCGTACGAGTAGGTGTTTGAGTGGAGCAATGCCTGCTTTAAAGGGCACACATTTTTCATTGTAACCATGCATACACTTTGGTAGTGCCTGAATAACTTTCCACATTTCATGATAAGTAATTGATTTTTAATGAAAAGTTGCCTGCGAAAAACAGTTTAGGCATATTCTTCTCTTTATGGTTCACTGGGTGAATACTGAATATCACCAAATTAATTATAATGTCACGAGAGAATATGAATTTCAATTAAAAAAAAGAGTAGTTTGTCAAAATGCTTGTCTCGGAAGAATAATTGCATTTTTCCAAGTCTGCTTACTGTCATTCTTCTTGTAACATTCAAATGGCAAATAGTGACAAAAAGCAGAAGGGTTCTTCACATACACCTAAGAAAGTGTTTCTATTTTCCCCCCTCCAATGCATTCACTGTCCATTATATATATTCATCTATATTTATTTATTTATGCAGCTACTCAGCTGTAGCAGGAGCATGTGGTTCCATGCTCACAGAGGTTGCTGGCAAGGAACAGATGTCCCTAACCAAACAGCATGACAGTGTTTCTTCATTACTTCTATTATTGTACTTTTTAGAAGCTTCAGAGGGCATTAAACAGATTAATTCGTTCTTTCCCCTGTCACATTGGGATACTCTGAACTGGTTACCTATGCCTGTGCTGCTTTAATCTAACATGGGGATTTTACACAATTTCAAGAAGAGCCTTTTGAGATAGAGTCCTTCCAAAACTATTCCATAGCAGAAGATTTTCACCCCAAACTATGCCATACTGCACAGCTCTGTGCTTTGAGGTCAGCCTTCAACTGAATTTGGATATTTGAGAAGAACACTGTAGGAAACTAACCTTCTCCTTTGGGAAACCAAAGAGAAAACAATGTTTAATGCAAATTTGTTCCTTCTGCCTATCTTCAGACAATATGTATTATGTACCAACTCTTGAGTCATCTCATGATTTAGCCTATGAGGGAATTGATTTTGGACCTCATCCAAGGCAGACACAAAAGAATTTTCAGAGGTGTTAGTACTGAAGACAATGAACTCCTGGCTCACTCCTTGCAGGCTGTCTGCATCTGATTCTGGCAAGGGGCTACTCAGCCCCTTCTCCCTGAGCTCCTGTGAGACACATATTTGACAGAGACAGGCCAAATCTCCCGACCCCCTCCCTTTCATGCAACTGGGTTTAGGTATATTGTACATTTGAGATTGTCTTAAGTCTTTCATTCTGGCCCTGAATTGTAACAGCAACTGCAAAGAATCCTGTTTTGGCAATGGTTGAAGAATTTTAGAAGTTTCTAGAGCAGCTAAAAGAAAAAAGATTGAGGATTTTGACTGTTGATTGTTTCAGTTTTGTTACAATAAAGTGCAAGTTGCTCTGAATTTTGAGGGGAAAAATGTTGATTTATACCTGCAATAGTCTGATAAAGTTTTCTTAAACTATTATGAATTGTGTCTTACCTATCTAGAAGGAGACAGTAAGCTGATACATAATAATAAGTGCAGCTAATTTGAGACAAGATAAGTGAGAAAAACAAGAATAATTTACATAGTCCATATATCCCATGATTTTATTATCTTTGTAAAATATAATTAATTCATCTTTTTAAATAAAATTGTCTGTGTAAAACAAGATTGCCAAGAGATTTATGAGATGTGTTGGGGCAGGGCATAACAAATTTTCAATCCTGCTTTTGTTGAGAAGCCAAGTCCCACAGGGCTGTAATTAGCCCTTACATCAAGGCAGGGCACAAATGCTTGTTCACTATCATTGGAGTTATTAGACCCGCAAGAATTTTCTGAAGAGCACAGAATGAGAAAATGCCTGTAATTTTGCTACCAGGGAATGTGTTTTCAACATAAAGGAGCAGATGCTTTAATATTTGCCACTGTAGAATCTGGCTTTTTTAACAAGTTCTGAGCATCGCAGACTCTTGTGACCCATGCTGGGCCAGTCAGAGTTGCTTTGAGCTGCTTCTGTGCCTTTTTTACGTGCCAGGTTAATATAAAGGAAAACCGCGTATGAATTGATAGTATATTATCTATTCTCTTTTTGGAAACTTAAAGCAAACCCCCTGTGCAGATGAACTGCAAATTATTTGGCTGACTATGGCCATTTTGTTGGGTTGGATTGAGGTTCCCACAGGAGTGGAATGGTACAGTGAAAAAAGAGTTATCTCAGTACCACTTAGTGTGTGAAAGATTTGGTTAGGTGTTACAAAATTAGACTGTATATATAGTCCTTAATTATGGTCTTAAACTGCAGTAGGAATCAGGGATGAGTAGTTTGGTGTTCTCACCAGCAAAGGCCAACAAACCTTTTGACAGATTAGTGTAAAACTCACACAAGGAACCATTTTGTTTTCCCACCTGGGGTGAGGTCTGTCTACAAAGGACTGTTCCATTGTTAACAGAACATGAAGTATCTTTAATTGCACACAGAGATAGTAGCAAATGTAACTGTTATTGATACTATAACAAATTACTGTGAATCAAAAGGCCCAATTTAAAAAATAAAAAAAATTAGTTACCTTAATTTTTAGGTGCCTGACCTAAGATTCTGTCTGTACCTATATTGCCCATACCAGAGCAGGACCCAGTGTAGCTTGCTTTCGGCATGATGCCTCTGTCTCCACATAGTCATAGTAGATGGATATAATTCAACTGTGAGCCTTCAGTGCAGAAGGCAGTCTGAGCTCACCCAGCTGATAGATGCCAATTGCCCTTGCAGCAGCCTGTGCCAAAGCCCTCCTGCAAAACAATCCATGAGTAATTTGCCTCTTTGACATTAACCATAGAGTGCTGCTGAATGACTGCTCTCCTGATCTAGCTACACAGTGCTTGGTCTGGAAGGCAGGCAGAACCTTATTTGTTATCCAGCCTAAGCCCATTACTTTCAGTACAGAGCAGCACAGTTTGGTTGCATCCTAGAAGTAAAAAGGGCTTAACTCTCACTCTCAATGTGCCTCTCAGCTCACCTGCAGCCTACACTGAGACAGACCTTGCAGCATTTATTGAGGATATGTGGGAAATGAAGGCTTCAGTCCAGGCTTAAAATATGCTAATGCATTCTGAAAAATGCTAGAATTAATAATGAACCTTGTTGTAAAGACAAGACACTTTGTGAACGTGTTGATGTAAACCATTAATATAGAGTATGATATCCATATCCTATATGGATGGGACAAATTTCATAAAATCTTCTTCCTCTGCTTCCTCCAACTTGAGAAACAGAGAATTTCACTTCAAGTGTAAAACAGATCATATACAGTTAGATTAGTGGAAAGGAAAGCAGTGTCCCTCTGTCTTTGGATGGTAGCTAGGAAGATAGCACAGCTCCCTGCTCTTTCTTTCTTTAATTTTTTTGAAACTCTGTGCCTCTTTAATTCTCTTTCACAAATGGTTGCATTCTATGTGAAAGTAAAATGTCTCCTCTAGCTGCTATTGACATCTCTGCTCAAGGGGGATTACGACTATTCTAGGATTAATACAGCAATGTCTTTTAAACAGTCTGTATTTAAGCAGGAAACTTTAGTCTTTCCTGTGGGAGCATTTGTTTTGGGAGTTGTTAGTGCAGAGCTACAAAACAGAACCATGTGAACAGTTAACGTGTATTAATCAACACTGACCCTGTTTTTTAGAGATTAATAAAAAAGTTTCTGCACTATCAAAACCCAGCAGGAGCACTCTCTTCTAAAAGAAGAAACAAGCAGCATCGGAAGAAGTTTCTGTGGGATTGCATTAACTGACACAGGTCAGTTTAAGCTGACATTGAAAATGTGGCACCTGAGAAAGTTAATAAATCTCTGCATCTAGATAACTGGATGAAAATAAAGAATGGATGTATATTTAGGATTTATGTCTAATGTAGTTATGTACAGTTTATCTCCACAGTAAACAGAGTCATATGTTTGCATCAGAAGTGTGGCAATAGTTAAAATTATTTGAAATAATTTGGCTGAACACATACAATCTCCTTCTGAAGGTGCTCATTGATGTACAGTATCTTACGTAAAAATATATTAAATCTCTTGCAAACTTTTGTTGGTATTAGTAAAAAATCTCCATATACAAACATATCATTTAGAGCTCTTCTGTACATACCAACTTATAGACCTGAAGATATGGAAGTTAAAGGTACTTTAGATGAGGGCACCCTCCAGTCACCTGCCCAGAAGCATATGCACATCTCTATTGACCTACAGTCAAAACAGACAGCCAACCATGGTAGCATCTATCTGGTAGAATCTATTCATCTGAGGGATGAATACAACCCATTAACATTTTTCCCCAATTTTCTTCATTGCTACAGGTCAAATAATAATCACTGGTAACAATAAACTACTCCCTGTAGTTTTACATTAGTACAATTAAGAACATTTTGCAAACCATGATTGAATCCATAGCTTGATCTCTCAGCTATGCTCAAGAAGGCATAAAAAGCAGAAATTCCCCACTTTTCTATCCTCCTGCGAGCTATATTTTGTCAAAATAGTTAAGATTTCTGTCTTTGACTATATAGAAAGATGATACCAATAGCATCAGAAAAGCCACTTCTTATGTAGCTACACATCAAGTGTTTGTTTCTCCCTTTTTTTATTCTGGGACTGCAGTTCTGACCTGTGGTACTTTTTATCTGTTGTTCATAGCAGCTGAATTGCAGCTGGGTGAAAAGTTACCTAAGGAAGGGAGAGCAAAGGTGACTTTCCCAATGTGATACGAGTCCCTTATTATATGGTGCCTCTAATCCTTGCAGTTGCTATGCAACTCCCTTTTCGAATCAGGCTTCAGCCACTGTCAGCATTTTGCTTTTCTGATAGTTTTGAGATTTCAAGGGAGAAGCGAACAGGTCATCTGTGTGACCTTTTGTACAGCGCTGCTCATAAAATGTCACCAAGCCACTGAGTTAAGCATGTTTTCCATTTACTGATACCTCTTGTGGCACTGAATGAGGATTAGATTGACAAACTGTGCTGACTCATGTGGTTTCATAGAGCAACCCAAGAGAGTGGAAATATCTGAAAGAGCAGGCATCACCTTTTCCTCATACTAGTGAGACAGTAAATCAAGTTAATCATAAACAAAACCCAAGCAAGTAGCAGAAAACTCCTCAAGCTGGTATTTAGCCTTGCTGTGATGAACAGCAGGGCTTCTGACAGGTAATTTTTTTCTCAGGTAGTCATTTTACTGAGACATCCTTTGTTTGTGGGCAGGAATCTGTTGACCTGAAATCTTAAATTAAAAAAAAAAATTAAAAAAAATTACACTAATGTAGTAAATACGTGCTCCCAGTTTCAGTGATTCCTTCATTTTTGGGGAAAAACTCTGTGGGCCAGGGCAGTGTAATGCCTACATTCCACAGGCAACTTTTTGTTTGTTTTCAAATTGATGCAAGGTATTGCTGCCCTTTCGGACTGTGTTCACTTTAGATATGTGCTGCCCTTTATGACTGCATTCATTTTAGATATGTGGATTAAATAAGTAGCTGGAAATGAACTTTGCATTTGACAGCTGCTCATATTGCTACAGTTTTTTAACTTTTAACTCTTCATAAGCAAAAGAGAAAATATCTCCAGCAAACATTTTTTTAATTGAACTAGACTAAATTGGACTAAATGAGACTAAGACAGTATTTTCCTTTAGCTGCTGTAATCTACATTCTGTTCCCTCTAACATTCAGAGTGTAAACTCAGTTAAGCAAGAAGTCTTTGTGGGCTTTTTTGTGTGCCAAGCTCAATGATGGCACTTTAAATCCAAAAGTGGATTGGTAACAGTTGCCTTTAATTAAATGGGTTATGACTTGCTTTAGTTGATTTTGCACAGGCTCAAAGCATGGCTGTAGTTACGGTACTAATGCTAAAACAGAACTGGTTTTTATTTTCCAGTATCTACCACGCCCTATTGCAACTAGGAGCCCTCAATGAGGTGTTTATAAACTTGATTTAGAGTAAGGTAAAGGAGAAGGCAATGACATGAAGCATCTGATGAACATTTTTACAACAGTGAACAGGGAGATGACATTTGCAGCATTTACTCTCCACCTGGTTCATAGCAACTTTCAGAATTTTCCAAATGTTAAGAGGACACTATGATATCCAATTCAGAAGGCAAATATGAGATGCAATAAGGACTACTGTGCCCACAGCTAGACTGTAGATAAATGCCTCTATGTAGCCCTTCAGCAAGTTTTATCAAAGGAGGTAATGAGTGTTTGGTGTTTTTGGAAATGTTGCTTTCATTTCAACAGCATTTTTTATATCCAACTTAAAATGAGAGAAAGTGAAATTCATTCTACTTTGTGCGCTTCTGTTCCTCTCTTTATACTTGATCACCTTTAAATTTGTATACTGTTATTTATTGATTAATGTTCGTACAACCTGTTGCACTCTTTTAACGCCTCTTTTCCTCTTGGCTCCTATTTTCTGTTAGAGTATGAAAATTGAAAACTGAAAATGCCAGCAATATCAAATGCAGTTTTGCAAAGTTGAAAACCCACAGCATGTCTGAAATATTTTTATTAATGCTGAAAGTTACTGTGGTAGGGTTGACTGAGAAGTGTCCAGTGGAATTATTTTCTTCAGGGAGACTTAAACTTTGGCATAATTTGGGTACTCTCCCAATAATGAAAAATCAGTGATGTGTGAAAGAGAGGTCTTGGAATCTTAGGAAAACTGGCATTTTGTGAAGGAAAAGCAAAGTATATAACATGGAAAAGGCTAAAGATCATTAATTTCCAATGCAAGTAATTACAACTCTGTGCGAAAAGCAAGAGATGTATCAGACATTTTCTTCTTATAATCTTCATCAAATTTCTCATTCTGTGCCACAGTGAAATGATTCTTCCAGTCTGCAACAGTCCCTAAGAAATGGCAAAGCAAAAAAAAAATAAATATTGATTTACCAGTATTTCCTGAAGCTCATTATCCACAGCTTATGAGATACTTCAATGCTTATTTCAAAACAGAATGAGAACCAGAGTTAGCATCAGTAACAAACCTCAGTACCTTTTCTCATGAATGGGGAAATGGAGTGATCCATTATTCCTTGAAAGTCTTTAGTGTAGTTTGCCATGGGGTTTTCCTTCATTACCTCAAATGAGGTGTTATGGACTATTTTGTTTAGAACCTCCTGACTCAGATCCTTCTCCAGGAACTTTGCAATCTTCTGAATTTCTTGCTTTGGATTCTGCAGAGACAATCACATGGGATAAGATACAGAGCTAGGAAAAGCAAAGAAATCAAATATCATGTGAGAGCTGTAATTCTCAGACAGAGAAGATCAGGTTTTTGTATGGTTTGCTGATACTGGCATTACAATATAAAACTGTTGCTTGTAGTTAGTATCTAATAGACTTACAGATTTCAGAACACTATCAACATATGTTCAGCCTTTTACCTCCTTCATATCTTCATAGAAGAGATAGAGAATACGGTGCTTATCTTTTGCCTTCCACCATCCTTTTACATGGTCATACCAGGAACCCCAGAGGACTGAAAAAGAAGTAACATCATCAGCAGCTATAAGTTCCTCAACTGTCTTTAACACATGTGGCACTCCTTTTCCCCTCTTAACCAGTACTTGTGAATCTCCAAGCTGGTTTTGAATCATTTTGGCTTTACTAATAAGCACTGCTGTGTTCTGTGCTTATCACAGCATTTTTGCTATTAATCCCGCAGGTTTATGGATGCTCAGAACAGGATTCACGTGTAACTTTAGAGGGCAACAAATGCAGATGCATTATAGTCAATGGAAACCCACATTTCCAGTATTCATTTGATCAGCTGGACAAGGCTTGTCTTAACTGGCCTTGCTTTGAGCAGGGCAGGGGTTGGGACCATATGGACAACGAAAATCCATTCCAGCTTGCATTATTCTATGCTTCTACCTGGTTTTAATATTTGCTATGCTATCAGAAGTGCCTGCTTCTCTCAAGCAAGTATCAAAATGATTAACTAAGACAGAAGTAGATATATTCTATACGTCTGCACTGGGGCAGATGGCTCCCAAGCTGAGCTGGTCAAACACAAGACAAGAGGTCTGCTTTGGGCATGTGACTCTCATGATGATCCAGACAGTGATATTTCTGGGCCTACATGGTGGCAAAAATATTAATGACCTAAGGAAGCTTTAATGACTTTAATGACAAACTGCCACCCACTTCACCATGTTTTGTTTCTGGGATATCCTGTGATATCAGCACCTTTTTTAGAAAGGGAATAATCAGCTTCTGGGGTTGCCTGCCCTTAGTTAGATAACTGTCTTTGTTCAGATGCCTGATTTTTAGATACATTTATTTAGGTACAAAGACTCCCTTATCTCAAAGTCATACTGCACATTTCTAGCAAAATTAACTCTCTACTTCGTTTTTAAATTTCAAATTTTATCAGGCTACAGTAAAACCAGTTAAACCATTGTTCCTTTTAAAATGGCTTCTTTTAATCTCAGAGAGAAGAGATGAAGGCTGAAAATTGTCATATATGTTTCTGAATTATAACAGAATAAAGGGTAGTGTTTTTATTTTTTTCTCAAAATGGGAGCATAAAGACAGATTTAATCCTTTAGACAATAATAAAAAACTGTGAATGAAGAATAATTATGATTGAAACATCTTCAGCAGATATCCTTCCACAGTATCTGCATTGGATTTCAAACCATAACTGAAATTAATAAATTGATGCCATGCATTCTTAAAATGATCAAAATCTCTTATACAACTGATTGTGGTTGTATAAGAGGTAATCACCTTTTCCAGTCATGAATTTCTCCACAAACTCCTCCCAGGTTCCTGGGTCAGGCAATCCTTTATTCATTCTGTGGAAATGGTAGTATGACACCAGGTTGTCTTTTGCATTTCTTGCCACGTAGATTATCTTTATCAATATGGAAAGAGAGAGAGAAAGAAATTAACTTGGACATACAAATATAGATATTGAGCATCTCCTGGATTTTTCTTTTGGAGCCTGCTGGTAGAGGTCTAAGGGCTTTGAAGCTGCATCTTGTAAAATCCAGCTCAGGTAACTTGGTCATAACTTTAGATTCCCACAGACATTAAAAGGAAAATATTTTTGGAGACCTTTTGATTTCCCAGAGATCCTGGAAAACATATTGTGCCCTGGTCACTTTCCTTGTCCATGAAGTAGAGTAGGCCTCTTCAGCCTTACCTTACAGTTTTGTTCCCAGAAGGATGGAGGCAGCAGCTGTGCAGGCAGGTGAGTTTTGATTGTTCGTGGAGATGGCATGGCTTCAGCTAACTCCACACCTATGGGATGTTGAATTATGAGATGTGAGTTGTTCTCTGAATTGAACTAGCACTTCTTTCCTATGCTCACACATGTGACTGTGACTTTCCATCAGCCCACCTTGCCTTGATCATTCATCTCTAAAGGACTTACATAGCAGGGTAACATATACAACATCACATAAGCATCTTCAATGTTTCTAGAGAAATTTTTACCTGTGTATTCGAGTAGAAAAGGGGTAACAGTGGTTTATATCTTTTTGCTTTCTTGGGCCCATACCTAACTCCTTCTCTCCAAGGGATAATGAATACTGATTTATATTTATCCAACCAAAGTTTTACCTTTGCAATATTTAGTGGTCTCCTTCTACCTTACAGGTAAGAAATTTTAGTTTCTTTCTAGGATACAGGAATATGATGGCTGTCTAGACTTTGTGGATAGCACATAAAGAGAAACTAGGAGAATGACAGTGGATTTTCAGTAGCCATGGCTATATGGGACTATTTGGGAATATCTGGTGATATTTGGAGATGTGATATCTCCTCCCCCCTCCCTTTTAAACATCTCTCATGTCCTCCCTAACTTTTTCCCTGTCATCATCTACCATTCTGTGTCATCTATAATTTTTTGTCTCTCTCTGTGTCAACACAGTCTAGCTTAGAAGAGAGAAAGTAGCACTTCTGCAGAGCTGGTCAAGCTTTTTGGCTTCAAATGTGAGAGTCTAACTTAATGATTTGTGTGGAAATGGAGCCCCTGCTGGGATAAACTTTTTTAAGAAACTGCAAACCAGTGAAGCCTGCTGGTTGCCTGAATGTTCCATAGTTTTTTTAGATGACTAGACCCTAGAAATGAGCAGCAGTTACTTGAAACAGTAGCAAAACTACTGAAAACATTGTGCACCTTTTGGAAATAGGTCCATGACATAGGTTTCTCTTCCATACAGCCAGTAATCACAGAATGGCATTCAATTGCCCCTGTGTTGCCGTTTTATACATATCTGCTTGCTGGTTTAGATACTGTGGAGTATCAAACACAGCCTCAGTTACCACTCCAAAACGTCATGGTCTTCAGTAGCATCACATCTGCCAGCCTTGCAGCAGCTTGAGTAGCACTAGATTTTTATGTTAAAGCACCTGAACTCATCCTTGATTGCTTAGTTCAAGAAGTTCAAAGCAAGTGAGACCTTTTCCGGGAAACTTGTGGCATCAGCACTACGTGCTTGTTTTGTTTCATTTTGTCTAAAATACAAATAATATTCACCTGAGTAACGTGCAGACGGAGGCTCTGCTAAAAACCACTCGAGGAAAGGGTGGCGTTTGTAAGTAGTCTCACGTTTACACTTCTCAGTGTCTCCATTTTGTTGAATCATATCCACTATCTCCTGTGTCCATGTGGTACCTGAAAATGTCAAGTGTTTACATGTTTCCCTCCAGGATAGTCAAGAGTTTCTCCTACTAGAGAACTGAAAGCCAGAAGGATGGACTCTGTGTTAAAGGGGGAAAGAATAGCTTAGAAAATAATAGACAAAATGGAAAGAGAGTATAATACAGGCAAAATGTCTAATTAAGCAACAAAGTTAATTCCCAAAGCTCAATTCAGGAATTCCATTTTAGACAGACTTCTTCTTGCCCAAAGAAATAGCCCCCACAGTACTGAAAAAACACTGGGATAAACTCACTATTGTTTGGAGACTATATAATTTCCAGAGGAATGAAACTCCCTCCTTTCATCCCTCACAAAAGTCCAGATATTTCAATTTTGTTTTCATACTGAATTTGAGTAAAAAAAAGAGATACCTGCACTTCAAGTGAGTAAAAATTTCATAGTTTGAAAATGTAAAAAGTGTCAGTATTTGCAAAGTTTTCATTTGAAACAAATTAATGAAGTTCTGTACATTTTGTCTGCCTGAGTGACTGCAACATTTTGTAAGAGTTACAGTGTAGTGTATCTCATGTGTCTCTTTTCTTTTATAGCTGTCATCGCTGTGTCAGCCACATCTCCTCTGAGGTACTGTGGCAGGTCAGCTAGAGAACAGGCTAAGGGATAAATTGGAAAGCAACTTGGGCAGGAAATTCAGCCCTTCTTAAGGTGCTTGTGTTGTGCATTTCACACAGATGTGACATAATGTCAAATGGAATCCTAACTTAATTTATTTTCAGTTCAGTGGCTGGAAGGTTTTAATCCCAGCTGGATAAAATAATGTGGTTTTGTCTTCAGTATACAGGTAGTGAATCAAAAGCTTTCAGGTTTTACAAAACTAATGGTGGGTTTTTTTGTTAAAACATTTTTTCCCCTACTGACAAAAAAAAAAAAAAA
>VYXF01007307.1:1385012-1498285 GCA_013397295.1 Polioptila caerulea
AAATCCAAATGTTAAAAAAAAGAAAAATTAGAACATTCCCTTTTTTTTTTTTTTTTTTTTCAGTACAATATGTCTCTGTATCACATTTTTTTTTTAAGTGGCAGAAAGAACATTGCATAGTAACTACTTGAGGTATAAGAAACTCCTATTAATAAGCTTATAAAAATTTTGTCAGTGTCTGTAATTATGCACAATTGTAAAAAGACCTTTCTCGGTTAAATACAGTGCAGTGAGGAAAAGCAAAGCTGTAAAAATTATTAGTAGGTTTACTTGTGAGTATAAAAAATTTAAATTGTTACCACCAACATTTTATCAGAAGTACTCATTACCAACATAAAATCTTATACTCTTCAGAAGTAAAGAAGTCTACTAGTCTCACTAGACTCTGTGTTCTGATACAGAAAGCCAATTTTCATTTACAATGGTGTATCCTTAATGGTTGACATTTTAAAGATATTTTATGTATTTATTTTGAAAAGTCTGTTCACATTTTCAATCACAAAGGCATTTGTGTGGTTGAAGATTCCTGGAACTTGGGTTGAAATAGGTTGAAATCTGCACCTCTTCCCAGTTCTTTACCAAAAGAGCAATTCAACAGCTGTGGGTGAGTACCAGGATGAGGCTACCTGGTATCAGCAACAGCTGGAACCCAGATGCCTCCCTGTCCTACTGAGCTTGCCTGTTGTGATGTGAGTGGAAATGATTCAGGTGGAAATATTTAAGAGGGAAATTTCTCTCTCTTTTTAAATATTCCTCTAGATATTTTCTTCTTATAGATAAAAATCTGCTCAGAGTTTAGAGGATGTGTTTCACTTCTCATTTGAGCATTCTTTTGGGCACTATAGCATTCATATCAACAGAATTGCTCCAGTATGTAACTAGGAGGAGAGGAGTAGATCTAGGATTCATGAAGTCTGTTGAGGTTGCCATGTATTTTTTATTCCCAAAGGTCCACAAAACAGTTAATCTGTTTACTTCAGCCCACTGGTATAGAAACAAATAGCAGTGTTCACATTTTCTGAAGAATTAAGACTCTTGTGAAACAAATGACCTGTGTTTCAGTGTTACACTGTAGGCTAAGGACTATGCTATTCCTTGTGGCAGCTTTAAGGGGGAAGAAGCTCTCTGGCTTTTAAGATGTGACTTTTGGGCTTAAAATGCCTGTTACCTTTCCCTAAACTTACAATGGCAGCAAAAAAAGATGCTGAAGTTTTGCATGCTGTATTTATATAGCCTGTGGGTGCATTTCTTCTCTTCAAGTGTAACTCTTGTATAGTGGAAAAATTACTGGAAAAGCCTTTTCTGAGCAGCCAGTTTGTCTTGGTAGAGTCTTTTTCATCAGGATACTACAGACACCAATCCCGGACTGTCAGGATGGGATACTACACGGGTAAAGTTGGCACTAACTGATTGAGATAAGCTGGACAGGATTTTCTCCCTGTATTAGCAGCAACTGGTTGTTTTGTCAGGGGTAAGATTTCACTGCATGAGTGTAAAGCTCCACATGCAGTGTATCATCACTCAGATGCTGCTGGATTGCCTTGGTGGATGCCTACCTCTCTTTATTGACAAGTGGGCCAGCTAAAGCCACTGGAGTTCTAATGTAGGCACCACTTTGAGTTCCTGCAGTTAGGCAAGCTAGATCCAGACTCATCTATAGCTATCAATAAAATGGATTTGGAACTGCACAGATTAAGTAATCGCACTTGTAAGTCGATATATGAGGAATAGTAACCTATATAAAAGACGATGTGTATTTGGAAATAAAAAAAATTCTTTAGTCTAAATCTGTTGTCCCACCAAATGCTGAACAAAAGGTCTGAAAAAAAATGCTGTACAAATAGTATAATTTCTAAAACGTGTGCCAGAGTTCTGCTTCTATAAAAAGGTAGAGTAATATATCTATGAATTAAATGAGGGAAGAGCTAGTTTGGAATACTAGCTTGCTGGAGGATTAAAAACTATTGTAATGTGTAAGGCGTTAAAAAAATCTTACCGACATCAGAAAATTCTGCAGTAAACAAGATACTTTTTCAGCTCTGCTTAACGGCATTTCTCCAAGAGAGCAATCCTCTTGTCCAGAGATTGTAAAGGAGGTACGTGAGGTTCTGGCTCTCTGTGTACTTTGTGTCACACTTTCTGTTCCTGTAGGTCCAGCCTTGTTCCTTGGGATGCTGAGGTACACGATTGCACATGTCATCTGCAAGACAGAAAGACAAGATCTGGCTGTCAGTTTTTCCCAGGAAGAAGAGCAGAGTTTAAAGTCAAAGCAGATATGAAGCAAGAATGCTATAGGAGTAAAAAATAAAAGGCTAGTCAGGTGTTTGTGCTTTGATCTAAACTGTATGAATGACAAAAGTGTGACAGGATGGTTTCTGAGTTATCAGAAAGTTCTTACCTTTTAACAATGTTCATTCTTCATTCTTGTAGTTGTCTTGAAAAAGATCTCCTACGAAGTCACTACTGATGATTAAATCTCAGTTAAAATCTTTTTAACTTCAGTACAAAGTCAAGAAAATATGGCCTCTTGGTTTTTTATAAATTTGGATAGGTGTCTTTTCTTAGATTGCTTATGTCTGGCCTAAAACTCTTCTGTTGAATTTAGTGAGAGTTCATAAACTCTGTGCTGTTTGCAGCTTTCCAAATGGTAAAAAAAAAAATTCAGCAACATATTAGTAATCCAGTTTCATGTGGTTTTTCTTTTTCAACTAGAATGATGTCAGACATGTGGATTCCTAATGAAATTAAAGAACAGAAAATGGCAAATTACCAGCAAATATCTTACAAAGCAATGTCCTTATAACAACTATGGCTGAATTTCAAGGATTGGATAAATATGACCATTAATATACTTTTCATTTTAGATGCTGTGAAAAATTCCTCCTGTCACAAGAAATGACAGTCCTAATACCAGATGAACACACTTGATATTTGTGTGCTTAAAAGACAGCTTTTTTTCAGCATGTTTTAAAGTAAGCTGTTCATCAGTGTCATTAAAGTACTATCATACTTTTGTACTGTATGTAAGGACAGTTTCTAATGCTATCCAGTATAAGAATAGTTTATTTTTGTTTTCTTTAATGAACATGTTTCTTCTAAGGAACAACCAAGACAGGGAGACCTACATAAAAGAGAAACATGAATTATTTAAGGCTATTATACCAAATTAGGGATTTTTAATGTCAAAGAAATATTTTGGATGCTTTGATTGCATTCATCTTAGTCTCTTTTGTATGCATTGAATATGGAGGCTGTCAAAATTGTTGAAAGTCTGACAGATTTTTTGAGCTAAGTATTTTCTTTTTTGACAGAACAGTTTGGTTTCTGAGTCCTGCATCCTTGCTTCACTGAGCAAGGATGCTGTTATGTTTGGCTTAGTTCATTTTGAAGTCTCCAATGGTCATAACCCATAAACCAGAGTGACACAGGGCCATCAATCAACACGCAAAGACTCTTGTCTAAGCTTTGAATTCCTGAGGCTATCTTTGCACATGATGTTCAGAGTTCAATTTGTGGAATATCAATCATTTTTACCATGTGATTGTGAAGCTCTGAGATTGGAGTTCCTGCTCACTTCTCCATGTTCTGAACATTTAACTGCTCTGTGACCTACCTGACAGCACTGTTTCTTCAGGCAGGTTGTTTTCACATGTAAGAAAGCCTCTAGGTGTTTTGAGTTATACCTTAATTGACATGGCACTTACCCAATGAGCCATGATTGATCCTGGGTTTTGGTGATATGAAGGTGATTTTCTTCAGGCTGATCATTCATTTTATTCTTTCTGCTGTAACACGAGCTAGTAGTTACAAGATAAATACTGACATATGTGCCAATTTAAAATTTGGCAAATTAAAATAGTGAAATAATCTGCTTGCTTTGTACACATATCTGTGCTTATTTCCAGGCTTTATGTAAGACTGTGTCTTTTGCACCCTTTCTTTACAGTCAGCCACACAGATTTTATAAATTAATTGAGGCGAAACAGAATCTCTTAGCTCAACTAAACTATTAAAAAGGCATAACCTAAATAATACTGGTAATACTGTTCTCCATTAACTGAACCTGGATTTTGCCAGCATGTTGAATTGTGATTTTGTCATACCAGGAGGTTTGTGACTTTTAGTGACCACTCAGTTTAGGGAATTCTGAAATCCATATTTTACAATTTGACTGATTCAAGAAATCCGTTTAGAAATACCAAAACCAGTTAAAAACTCCCTCCCCATGACCTCCTTATTTTGTGACAAAATATAACTGTAACAGAATTCAATGGGAAATTAAGTTTGTAGCTAATTCAAAACACTCTGAAGTCTCATTATGGTTTTTTTCTCACTGATTATGGGAACTTCTGCATATGATTGCAGCCAAGCATTTGTGTAATTTTTTTGTTGTTTGGGGGGTCAAAAGTCTGAGAATAAAACTCTTATTAATTTTTTTCTCAAAAAAAGGTATTCTTTTTTTCCTTTCTTGCATAGCTGGTGAGTTTTAATAAATCTTTTACTGTAAATAGCCTGTCAAACATGACCAATGATCACAGCTTTCTATTAAAAAGTATTCATTTCTGTAAACTAAAATACATAATTCTAGATAACTGCAGCTACTTCTTTAGCTTGTTTGTCATCACTTGAGTGACTTTTTTTGCTCATTGTGCTCCCCTGGTTTGGTCTCTGCTGTAAACCTTGTAATCAACTGGAAAATTCTGAGATTAATTTCTTGTGATGCACTGAGGGTTACAAAGCTGTGTGAAGATGGCAGCTACTGCTTGCTCCTAGGAGTTTTGTGGTTGGTGGTGAAGCTGTGGAGGGGCTGTTCCTGAGGTGTAGGGATGGGCTAATCTGGGCCAAAATAGCATAAGGGTTATGTGAATTTAACTGCTTAAGCAATAAGGGTCTAATCCCCTTGGACACCCCAATCTGACCCCCAGCTGCTTCTCTACAGGGAGGGAAATCTCCTATAGGTCATGCCTGTCAGACATAGGCAAACATCTTGGAAATATGCTAAATTAGCATCTGACTTGCTTGAAGGACTCTGTGTATGTAACTCAGTGATCCCTTAGTGTGCAAAGACGGTGGATGCATCCCAATGGATGTAGGAAATGCAATTATGTGTGATAGTTATAGATATAAAATGTAACAAACTCCCTCAATCATTGTCTAAAGCTTCACAGAGACAATTTCAAGACTTAGCACCTGAAGCTGCTGTCCCAGAACAGACAACTGGATTCTCTTGTCAGCTGGCAGCCAACATGCAGCAAATGTAATTCAGAAAGTAAGGTCAGGGAATACTCATCTGAGAAGCCTTCTCACACTTGTTAGAAGTGTGAGCATTTCATGATACAAATGCAGAAATAGGTAATAAATTAACTTTTTTTTAATGTTAATGCCCTGGCAAAATAAGAAGCCAAGTGTTCACCTCTATTTAAGCAACTGGTGTTGGCAAGGCTTCCACCAGCATTTTTCCAGGGATAAATACTTGAACTTTGTTGTTATACACAGGATTATGTACTATATACTATTTGTTTCCTTTTCCAGCATGTAAAAGCCAACAGCACTACCTTATCAACATTCCTAGTGTGTCTCTAGATCTCTCATATGTCAGAAGGGGGTTGGAACACTATCATGAGGACTATTGCAGAAAGAAGCATTCTGTCTAAATTAAATCCAAGGACTTTGTCTCACCTGATGTCGTCTGCAGTGACCTGAGCATCCACCAGCTGCCTTGTCCTGTCCCTGGTATCTGCAAGAAGCTAACTCAGTTGTGAGCTGCTAAAAGAACTAAGATTCTGTAATATATCACAGTTGGATATGTGATACTAAATCCATAAGCAGATTTTCTTGCTACGCTTCTGTTGTATTTTGATTGTAGGCTTATTTAAAATCCAGTGCTGAGGGAGTACAGAATTAAGTAAAAGAGAGAGAGAGATTCCTGGCTCAGCAAATACAAGCCTGCACTCAGAGACTAAATTGGAATAGAAGAAGCCAAGTCTGCAGTAACCCAGAAGCCTCCATGTGCCCTGGATCCTGTCATCCATCCTGCCTCCATACCAGAGCTGCACCAGCAAGGCTGCACCAGTGAGTGCTTGTCCTTGGTCCTTGGCTGTGCTCCCTGAGATCTATTCAGACTGACTGTCCTTCAGAATTGGAATGTGGATGGTTCAGGATTCTCTTGAGCCCAGGGATCCAAAAATTATCCTTAGCATCACAGTCCTCTGCCTTGGGAGTGGAGAGCTAGTAGGGAGCTAACCAGGCATTGCGTTCAGCACAAAACTTTAGGGCATCTGTGACAGCATCACTTGTTTTACAGACATAATAACACATATGATTCCCACTTGTAGATGTCTCCCAGTAATAATCCTATCAATTTGTGGCAGGCATAAAAACTACATGTGAATAAATTCAGCATGGAGAGTGTAACTGTACAGTAGTGTGATTTTCCTTGTCTTAAAAAGTCTGTTGCAGCCATGTTGCACATAGCAAAAACTAATCTTACAAATAAATTAAAATCTTGCCCTTTTGCTCCAGAGACAATGCATTAATACAAGGAGACACTGTCATTTGTATTTATTAATCTCAAAATTTAGGTGTATACACGTATGTGTATAGTCATTTACATGACTGTGTACATGTCTGTGTGTTTGTGGTGTATGGCTGAAGGATGCCTCAGGACTCCCATAGTGCTTACATTCCAGACTAAGATATTTCTGCCAGTTCTGTGTTGTAGTTCAGAATGAGATAAACTACAATATAATGCAATTTTCATATAAAATACAAAATTAAAGGAATGGTAAACACATTTTTTCCCTCTAAATTCAGCTTATTTCTTGGTATCTTGTCAAATGGACTTGGTTTTTCCTTTCTTGGTAAAAAACCACTGTGCTACAGCAACTAAATGATTCAAACCTGTGCAGTTTGCTTGGGGAACAAGCAGCAAAAATACCCTTTGAGCAGTGATCTGTGAGTGCTGAGAATTGTTCCAGTCAGTGGACAACTGTCCTCACTGCATATTCACTTTTCTTGCTGTAAAACCTAATTTCATATTACCTCCCATGTCAACTGGTCACTCATCCAGCTCTCTTATCGGCACTCAACAGTGGTGGCAAGCCACAGGAGCATCACATCCTCCAAGACTGGAATGAGATGTTTTTATTCCAATAAGAAAGATTGTCTGATCTCCAGAGCTTGTCTGGCTCTTATCTGCTTTTCTGCCAGAATCTTCTCTTGCTTGCACTCCTCCTCTGCTCTTAGAACAGTGGAGATGTCTTCATAACCATGGAGCTTCTCTCAAAGCCTTATTATTTCACCATGAAATTCAGTTATTTTTATTTACACCCCCTGCTTTCATCTTTAGAAAGCTCTTGAATTATGACAGAGGATGCTGGGAATTTGATACGGGGACTTGATAATGAGATGAAAACTTCCAATCCCCAAAACTGCAGTGCCGCACCAGGNTGCTTTCCTCTTTAGAAAGCTCTTGAATCATGACAGAGGATGCTGGGAGATTTGGTATGGGAACTTGATAATGAGATGAAGACTTCCAATACCCAAAACTGCAGTGCCGCACCAGGCTTTGATAAATTTGGTACAGACAGCAAGCTCTGCTGGTTGACTCTGGGAATAGGTGTTTGTGGGCGTGCATGCAGCCAGAACAGATATTAGATGTTTTGTATTTCTCTCACTTTGTACAGCTTTCTGTGCCAGCTGTAGCCACTCATCAAGTCCTAAACCAACCAGTCCTCTTTCAGACGTCTTTTTCTCAGAACAATGATTCCTCTTTGAAGCATGAAGCTTATCCTAGAAGAGTACTCTGATGATCTCTGTTGGATGAGATATTGAAGGGATTACCAGCACTTGAGGAAATCCCATCCTAGTGGGGTTTAGGCAAATGTGCTGGCTAAAATTGCAAACCAGGGATTTAAGCCACTTCCACCACTCTGAAGGAGCTGCCTGGCTCTTCAGAGACTTCCTGGCTGCCAGCAGAGGCCATCACACTACACATGGGTGATCAAAACCTTTCTGTAGATGTGGCAGTAAGCTGCAAGGCAAAATGATCACAGCTGGCCACTAATGATGTGTGTCACACCCTCTGTAGAGCAGAGGGAAAGACCCAGGGATAGATTTGTGTGGTGCTGAGCACACTTGCAGCTGATCAGGAGCTGATTGCAAATGTGCTTTAAGTANAGCATCACTTGTTTTACAGACATAATAACACATATGATTCCCACTTGTAGATGTCTCCCAGTAATAATCCTATCAATTTGTGGCAGGCATAAAAACTACATGTGAATAAATTCAGCATGGAGAGTGTAACTGTACAGTAGTGTGATTTTCCTTGTCTTAAAAAGTCTGTTGCAGCCATGTTGCACATAGCAAAAACTAATCTTACAAATGAATTAAAATCTTGCCCTTTTGCTCCAGAGACAATGCATTAATACAAGGAGACACTGTCATTTGTATTTATTAATCTCAAAATTTAGGTGTATACATGTATGTGTATAGTCATTTACATGACTGTGTACATGTCTGTGTGTTTGTGGTGTATGGCTGAAGGATGCCTCAGGACTCCCATAGTGCTTACATTTCAGACTAAGATATTTCTGCCAGTTCTGTGTTGTAGTTCAGAATGAGATAAACTACAATATAATGCAATTTTCATATAAAATACAAAATTAAAGGAATGGTAAACACATTTTTTCCCTCTAAATTCAGCTTATTTCTTGGTATCTTGTCAAATGGACTTGGTTTTTCCTTTCTTGGTAAAAAACCACTGTGCTACAGCAACTAAATGATTCAAACCTGTGCAGTTTGCTTGGGGAACAAGCAGCAAAAATACCCTTTGAGCAGTGATCTGTGAGTGCTGAGAATTGTTCCAGTCAGTGGACAACTGTCCTCACTGCATATTCACTTTTCTTGCTGTAAAACCTAATTTCATATTACCTCCCATGTCAACTGGTCACTCATCCAGCTCTCTTATCGGCACTCAACAGTGGTGGCAAGCCACAGGAGCATCACATCCTCCAAGACTGGAATGAGATGTTTTTATTCCAATAAGAAAGATTGTCTGATCTCCAGAGCTTGTCTGGCTCTTATCTGCTTTTCTGCCAGAATCTTCTCTTGCTTGCACTCCTCCTCTGCTCTTAGAACAGTGGAGATGTCTTCATAACCATGGAGCTTCTCTCAAAGCCTTATTATTTCACCATGAAATTCAGTTATTTTTATTTACACCCCCTGCTTTCATCTTTAGAAAGCTCTTGAATTATGACAGAGGATGCTGGGAATTTGATACGGGGACTTGATAATGAGATGAAAACTTCCAATCCCCAAAACTGCAGTGCCGCACCAGGCTTTGATAAATTTGGTACAGACAGCAAGCTCTGCTGGTTGACTCTGGGAATAGGTGTTTGTGGGCGTGCATGCAGCCAGAACAGATATTAGATGTTTTGTATTTCTCTCACTTTGTACAGCTTTCTGTGCCAGCTGTAGCCACTCATCAAGTCCTAAACCAACCAGTCCTCTTTCAGACGTCTTTTTCTCAGAACAATGATTCCTCTTTGAAGCATGAAGCTTATCCTAGAAGAGTACTCTGATGATCTCTGTTGGATGAGATATTGAAGGGATTACCAGCACTTGAGGAAATCCCATCCTAGTGGGGTTTAGGCAAATGTGCTGGCTAAAATTGCAAACCAGGGATTTAAGCCACTTCCACCACTCTGAAGGAGCTGCCTGGCTCTTCAGAGACTTCCTGGCTGCCAGCAGAGGCCATCACACTACACATGGGTGCTCAAAACCTTTCTGTAGATGTGGCAGTAAGCTGCAAGGCAAAATGATCACAGCTGGCCACTAATGATGTGTGTCACACCCTCTGTAGAGCAGAGGGAAAGACCCAGGGATAGATTTGTGTGGTGCTGAGCACACTTGCAGCTGATCAGGAGCTGATTGCAAATGTGCTTTAAGTAACCATAAGACCATAAAAAGGCAGTTTTTGAAAAAAAAAAAAAANGTTGTATTTTCCAATGTCCTTTTTGTTTTGATTTTTAAAAAAAAAAAAAAAAAAAAAAAAAAAAAGTATGTGGCACTATAACTCTTTGATGGGGTTATAATCCATAAATTAAGATAATACTTTTGGAGCATATTTCTATGTTTTTGATACTGATGCCGTCTGGAGGCTGACCTGGAACAGAGACTAGACAGAGCAAGGGGATAAAGTAGGGATTTATTAAAAGGCCTCCATGGGCACACCTGGGCAGCACAAGACCCTGGCTGAGCCACACCCAAGATGCTCCAAAATGGTCACGAAATGGACACCCCATCATGAGGTCCCACACTTTTATAAGTTCTGGTCCATTAGCATATTAGAGTTAATTGTCCAGTTATAGCTTCAGGTTATGAAGCTCCATCCTCCTGGTTTTTTCTTCTCATTTCACCGTTGTTGTTCGTGGGCCTGAAAGTTGTCCTTGGTATTGAGCTAGAGAAGGAATTGTTTTGTCTGTCTACTCTGTGAAGAGAACTCAGTAGCATTTAATATGAAACCTAAAGCTACCCACTAAAACAGCACAGAATCTAAAAAATATAATAGCTAAAACCTAAGGCATCAATATCCTTAACAAAATGTTGCACAGAAGTCCACAATTAAAGTACAAGTTGTTAGGAGAATTTATTTCTTTAAAAATATAAGCAGGAAACTTTTACTAGAGGCCCTCTATTTTTCTTTTCTAAATTATTTCCTTATCAGCTTCTTTGTACAGTCCAACAAGTGGTAAGGCATACACCTTTTATGTTTGTTCCTGGCTCCATTGATAACTCAGGCTGGCCACCCAAGATTGATTAGCACAGCTTAAGTTCTAGCTTTAGACACTCTTTGTGTCTGAGTTTCTTAAGTAAAGTAAAAGTAAAAGTAGAGCTGGTATAAAAGTTGAAAATTAGCATTATTTTTGCTCCTGATGCTCTTAAACACACAAGTAAAGAAAGATTTTTAGTGTATTAAAAAGTCCAGAAAGAATTTGAGGTTATCAGCTTTGCAAAGTCTATGAATAATTTTAAAACATAAGAAAAGAATTTTTTGATTTCTCAATACTAACTTGTTAATGACTTTAAATGCTCCCTTGTTGATTTGTTCTAGTTCAAGCAGTGGAGTGATTTTGCAATATATATATTCTCTTCATATAAGAATTAAAGTTTTACTTCACATATTCTTCCCCTTGATTTTTTTCCCCCCATGTATGATTCTGAATCCAGAATATGTCCGGGTGATTCCTTGGTAAATAACAGACAGATACTTTTTCTTTGGCAGATAAGAGGCAGGTACTTTTCGAAGTATGTTTTTTTTCCTTTTGTGTCCTGATCTCACTCCTTGCTCTACAGGACTTTGAGGACCTGCAATTATTTCCCCCACCATCGGAGAAATCACTTAAAGACAAGGATTTGCTTAAGTGCTTTGCTGATTGAGCTTTTATTGTGCTGGAGAGTATCAATTAAAAAAAAAAAAAGTCCCTTGTCTCCCTCATGATTCGAAACATCTAAAGAAACTGAGCACCATACAGAGAAGTTTAACCTTTAGAAAACATTTTGTGAGGCATTTTAATGAAATGCAAAGGGTACTTCTAAAGTCCTTAGCATTCATCAGCCGCTGTCTCGTCTATCAAAACACGCAAGTTAATTAAAAACGGGAGCAAAACCCGAGAAGAGCGAGGATGCGGCCGTGGGCAGGCGGCTCCGGTAGATGGCAGTGCTCTGAATCCTTGGAGCAGGCCCGGGATTCCTGCGGGGCGCTCCTGCCCGGTCCTGGGCGGCCGCACGGAGCCGCCTCCGGCCACCGCCGCCCCGCGGGAGAAGGCCTTTGCCTTCTCCTGCGAGATTTTTGCCATATTTTGTTAAAGTAATCAAGAGTTTGTTGCCAGCGAGAAAAAAAGAATAGTACCCACTTCTGTAATCGTGGTTTGCTGGCTGCTGCTGGTTACCTGTTGATTGGCTTCATGATAACTTTGCCCTCTGCCCGGTCTGGTTTTCAGCAAATTCAGCCTTCGTCCTGTCAGGTTACTGGTGGGGGTGTCAGCGATGCCAAATGTCCCATCCTGGCACGTCTGAGCTGCTTGGAGAGATTGTGTCTCTGCTGAGGGGTGACTTTACCCTTGGATGTGCGTGTGCTGCTGATTTACTTTCACAAAGGGAAGCAGGGACCTAAATGCTCCCTCTACAAAGGTCCTCAGGGACTGAAAAATTTAAATTTCAGATACGTTAGTGCCTAGAAAAATCCTTTGTCCTTAATTAGAAGCTCAGGCTCCCTTGAATAAGAGTACTTTCGACGTTAGACTGGACTTGGTGTTCATGTTTGGGGGGGACAGAGTCCTTTTTCTGTTTTTGTTTCCTGTTTTTATTGGGGAATTCCCTTCTCGAGTTTGCTGCTTAAATCACAGCACTCTTTTCAGGTTAATAAATAGAGACATTTTTTGGATCACTTTTTGACTGCTGGCTTTGACTATTACTCTGATTTCTGGGAGGGAACTGTGAGTACCCTCAGTACCTCTGAGCTGTAGGGCAAGTAGACATTGACATGAGGAACAGCCCCAACTTTTAGTTAATCTTGTTATCAAGCAGATGAGAACGCTGAAAATCGGTCTCTTCCCTCTTGTTCCCCTGGCTATAGCAAACCACAAACTTTCTGGATCCTTGTGCTGCAAGGACCTGCAATTTTTCTGCAAGTTGCCACAATCATTTGGGATGAACTCTCCCTACGGGGTAGATCATTCTTCCTCTGAGAACAGCATGAGAAATTCTTGTCTTTGTTTGCTTCTTTTGGACCCAGTCCTCCTCAGCTGGGAAAAAAGTGCTGTTTCAAAGTGTTGATTTTTTGGTTTTTTTCCTGAGGTAGTCATTGACCTGTTGACTAAAAGCTGGAGGTGAGTGATAGGTGATTACTAGCCTATTGCACAGATTGTTCTCTCCAGCACTTGGGCCAACATCTATTAAGACAAATTATATAAAGTGGAATGAGTAGACTGGGAGCATCACAATCATACAGCCTTGTTGAAATTTCCATGACATGGTTGGAAAGGCAGGAAGAAATCTTCCCAGGATTTGGTGCTCCAAGAAAGTGGAAGGAAAGTTTGTTTGGAGGTGAGAATAATCCCCTCCGTTGTAGGTTGATATGTCCTTTCAGGAGAGAGCAAGACTGCTGGTGGCAGACTAGAGGTCAGCCCTACCTTTTTCCATCAAGCCCCTGTTGTACAGCTCAGGCAGCTCCCTGCTCAGCATGCAGGTTTTCGTATCCATTGTAGTTAGCCCTAAGATCCAGCCCCCTTTGTTTCTGCAGGTCCCAGCCTTCATTGTATCCATTGTAGCCTTTTCCCCCCTTCTTTTTCTTTCTTTTTTTTTTTTCCTTTCTTTCTTCTTGCCCTGAACTGGTTTTCTGTTCTTGAATGGAAGACTTAGAAATCCCAGTTTCCCCATTTTCCCCTCTTTCTTGTCCTCTTCCATTAGCAAACTCCAGAGGCAAGTTGCTGTCAATATGCTGTGCAAGTCAGCAGGCTCTTGAAGGAAACAGCATTATTTTTCTCCTGGTCAGTTTGACTGCTAGGAAAAACAAAGTGGAGCGAAACATCTCTTTTATAGACACCCAAAGGCAACACACTCTTGAAGGGACTCATTCCCTGATTCTGAGGTTCTGGGGATTATATCCCTAACAGGAGAAACCTGGCAACCATGTCCATCATTTCTTTGACACAACCCTACTTAGCTGTTTGTGAGTTGTGTTCTGTCTTGTTGGTGCTGGCCAGACATGGAGGTGGGGAAATGGTGCATTTACCAACTGTGTTCAGGGTGACTGCATAACTGGAATTGGGTAAAACACAGGCTTCAGCAGGGGAGAAGGATAACTTAGGCACCTTTCTCTCACTTTCTAAAGGCTCAAGAAAAATAGCCTTCACTGAGCAGTCTTTGTTCCTGCAACATTTCTATTTTAAAAACTTTAGTGGGAATTTGAGCTGGTGTTTTCCAAGTGGATACAGCAGCTGGCTTACTGTGCTGTGTGTCACTCTTCAAAAAACCAAATTAAGGCCAGCCAGAGACCAGGAAACACTGAATTCTCCACCATCTCTTACCTCAGGCAAACGATTCCCTAAAAACAAAATTTCAGACAAGTAAATATGAATATTGTCCATTGCCATTTCCTACTGAGGTAAAGTAGTTTGAGGTCATCTTTTCTGTATTTACAATGTATGGCTTAAAATACAAACACCCTTTGTGCTTTGTTATTGTTTGCCTGACTGAGTGCTTTCATAGATACATGCTGCAATAAAGGATGGCTTAGAAATTAAATATAAAAAAGCAGCCATTGCCACTGGGGAATAGACTACTCTACCAATCCAGACATAGCCTCCACTGACCAGACTCACAATGTGATGCTCTTTTAAAAATGTATTTAATGCAAGGCTAGAATTTATGCATGATAAAGGAATGAGGCAATACCCACCGTCCAGTCCTTCAGCCTTTGGTAGGAACTTTGATCATTAATATAATAATATATTTTTTTGCCTAAATTTGTAAGGTGTACTGCAATTTTGCCTGAATGTGAAAGCAGAGACCTTTCTGGGCACCCTTTTCTTACTTTTTTTTTCTGAATAAGAATGTCATGACATTTTAAAACCAACGGGCACTTCCTTTTCTTTTGCTCCTTGATTGAACAGCAGGATACATTTTTAACTGCTCCTTCATTTGGTTCTGCAATGTGCACAACACTGATGTCTTTCTTTTCATTTCTCTTCCTTCCTCTTTAGAAATTTTATCTCCCAGACAAACAGGTGAAGCTCAAAAGGTTTCTCATCAAAGAAGATTTTAATTCTTGTGTCTATGTTTGCCTCTGGGCTTGACAATAAACCTCGCACATTACTTCTGGAACAAACATTTTCAGAGTTACTAGGCTGCAATTATAGTTGTGTTAGCAGGTGTGAATTATTTAGTTGAAGTCAGAAACCAGTCTTTAGAATAAGCAGGTTTCAGGTGCAGTTTGGCCATTCAAAATGTGTTAGTTGCGTGGCAGAGTAGGTTATCTCATAAGGGGTTGGATTAGCTTTTGCTGAAATTAGTAGATCTTTCATTTAAGATAGGTTTATGAGGATCATGACCATACATTTCAACCTCAAGTAGAGGCAGTCAAGGCAGCTTGGAAATGTAGGAGATATGTGTGGTTGAGCTGGGTCTATCTATTATTTTGGCAGTACCAGGGTATGTGGATGAGAAAATAACACTAAATGATAAAGGAAAAAAGTCACAGTAAATATTGTGTAGTATCTGTGTGTGGTCATGACAGGAGTGTACAGTGTTGAGATATTGGATTGAAGGAGTGGGAAAGAAACTTCAGGATTCAGTCCACCTGACTTTTGTGGAAGTTTGAGGTTGTAAAATAACCCAGAGTTCCCTAATGCAATCAGCAAGTTTTGTGTGAAGTAGGACATTACATCTGTTCAACAGGATTCTGGTGACCTTGGCCCTTTTTGTCAGGGGCTCAAATGCTTTTTTATAACCTGTATTCTTTTAGCAGCTCAGTTTTTAATGCATGTAATGCCCAAGTCTGTGTTAATATTCAGTGTGTCCTGGTCCCAGAAAAGCAGAAAATAACCTAGCGTGATTAAGACCAGCTGTAAGGATGGGAGTGATGGGGTTTGAGGGTACAAAGCACCATGCATCAGGAGACGAGCAGGCTGAATTTTGTAGCTGGCTGAACTTGTTTTGCACAGCTCTCTTCTGCTTTAGGGAAAGAAGTCTGCTCACCCACGGCCATGTTGCTTTCACTTGGGTAAATACTTAGCAGATTAATTTGCTGAGAGAGTTTTACCGAAGGAGGAGTGAAGGGAGAGACAAACACTGAATAGGCAAATATTGGAATTTGAACCTAAAACATCTTCAGAAGCATCCTGAAGTTCAGGGGTGGAGAGGGAGAGAGAGAGAGACACTGTCCTCAGGCTGAATCAGTGAGTTGCCTAATCTGAGGCAACCAGCATCAGGGAAGCTGTTTGAGGATGGATTGTCCTCTGAAGCTGCTGCTGTGCAGCTTGACTGTTGCACATTATTCATTGCTCAACTGTTTCACTAATAATTTTCAGTAGCCCAAGAAGGGCTCTAATCAGGTTCAGTGGAAGTCTTTCCACAGATTTTTGCCCCTCTGGAAGGATAAGGTCCTTGAATCATACATCGCTGGCTGGTAATTCTCAGGAGGAAGAATTTCAATTAGTTCTTCTGGTTCTTGCAGCCAGCAGAGTGGAAACATTTGGTGTCATCTTCTTTGGACCTTGAAATGAGAAAAGTAAAACAAGAGCACAATGCAAGTAGCAGTATGAATTATAAGGGAAGAGTATTTAGGGTGTAACATCGTCATCTCCATGTTACTTATGGGTGGAAAGACAAAAGCAGAAATCAAGATTTTTTTTTCCTTCTGTCTGGGAATTCTTCTAAATAAAAAGTTATATCAGTGATGGCTAACTGTTTCAGTGGCTTCTCTTCACTGCAATCACTTATAAAACCCCAGCTCTTGGTTTGTCACACACAAGGCCAGAAGATGTAACTGCCTGCATAAGGGGAGAGAAAAAAAGTGAAAAAATGAATGAATCTCTTGCTGCAGTGGATCTAACTTGGCATCTCTATTCTGTTCCCTTTAATATATCCAGAACCATGCCAACTCTGTGCAGGTGCTCCAAAATCAAGGTCACCAGGCTCATATGGTCTCCATGAGATGTGCTGTCTGTTTATCCTTATGCAGGATGATCCACCAGCAGCTGGTGGCTGTACAGCTCTTGTTTCTATGAGCAATTTACCAGGTACTTGGCTGAGTCTCTGGAAAGTGCTCATTAGGGAGTTTGGTTTTCCTCAGCAGACCAAAGCACTTTACTACTTCATTTTGTAGAGCCTGCTGAGGCAGACTGTTCATGGTGCTGTGAAAAATAAACTACCCCCCTAAACAATACAGCCAAGAGAGCTACACACTTTCAGCTTCTTGGATAGGATGCAGGGATTGTTGCAAAGTGATGTTGGAACTGAAGGGGATTAGGAACTTTGTGGTTTCAAAGTCAGTCCTAGTCAGCCCTAATGACAATTTTCAACCAGCTGGTGGCTGTTCCATTTTATTCCTTATGAAAGACATATTCACCAGTGTGAGATGAGAGAGGGAAAACACTTTCCTATTGCCATCTCTAATAAAGCAGTAAACATTGTTGAATGCCATAATAAAGAGTATGAATTTGATTTGTCCTGCAGGAGATCTTTGATGCAGAAGCAAATCTGTCTGGTGGCTGAATTATTGATGAAGGTTGTTGTTTTTAACCTTAGTGTATTGCCTGTGATGTGGTAAACATAACTTCTTCACATCAGGTTCTCATCCTGATTTCTGGCCAAATTTCATTCTTGATTGTCCATCTGTGGCTTCTGTTAACTTAGATAAGAGTCACTGCTATGGCTCCACAGGTAGTAATTAGGCATAATTAACTTTGTCCTAGATACATCCTCAGTCATAAGTATTAAAATTTGCATAGAATAATTTTTTCATCCTTAAATGTCCATTCTTCCCATAGTTTATGACCAATAGATTGTGGCTTGCACACAGCCCACGCACACAGAAACAACAAAGGATCAGAGTAAGTCTTCCTGCCTTCCCTGTCTTCTAACCTTTGACACAGTTATTTGTTGTGCAGATGCATCAGAAGCACATCTTGTGTCTGCCTTCTCTAGTCTTTGCCTATACAACTGAGTAAGTATGTCAGGGGTAATTGCAAAGCTATGGATTTATTGCACACACAGGACAGAAGAAATCAAAATACCAATATGCCATTAGTGAGCCTTGAGACACAAGCCAGATGGAGCTGTGACTGCTTAAGCTGCCTTTCTTAGGTGTTTAGCTGCATCTTCAGATCAGAGATCCATTCGTGACCATTCAGCCTAGTAGAGATGAGGTGTTCCCTCTCGCTGCTGCATTACTTGGTGTTCCATTTCAAAATTGTATCAAGTCCATATTTTTTTTTTGTTTGACCTACCACAGTACACTTAACAAAACAACTAGTAGTGATGATGCCAAAAGGGAGTTATTTTCCAATGATGCCTTTTCCACAGAAGCCTTTGGACACATTCATAAGAGGAAACCCAAGTGCACCCAGCCATATGAGAATGTAAGGAACAAGATAAAATGAATGTGGGTATGAAGAACATAAAGCAAAAATCAGAGCATGTTTACAGAAAAGATTTCTAGTCTGGTAAGAAAAGCTGCATCCTCTTTGGCAGAAAACATTGCCATTTCCATCCTGCTTCTGATGACAGGATTCATCAGAAACAGGTTTGCAGCAGTTTTCTGATACAATGTCCACATGGACTTCTATGAAGATGCACTTATCCGAGCCAAGCTCTTTCCTCTGAGCTGCAGTCTATTAAGCAAATGATTGACATAAAGGGTCATTTTGATGTCTTAAACAGCTGGGAAGAAATCTTTTAAAAAGTCAGGCATGTGATTGATGACTGAAATACGGCTCAATGTGATGCCATTCAGCAAGGGAAGCTGTGGAATTTTAAATGTTAAATTTTTGCACACATGGATTTTGTACACTGGTAAGGAATTAAAGTTTCATTGTGGTAAGCATTGAAATCTATTATAAAGTTGTGAGATAACAGGGCACCTAAGAAGAAACTATCATTAAAAATGAGAGTGAATTGTTCCTATTAGAGGCACATGAGCATGGTTATTAGGAATACTTTCTGTCTATGGGAGATTTTTCTTTGTCTTTTTTTCCTCCCCAAGCTTATCAAAGGATAAAAGCAGAAAAACATGAGTGTAATGGGTTTATTCTTTCTTTGTGCAGTGTCTGTAGAAGCTAACAGCAGTGAAAACCCTTTGTAGGCTAAAATAATAGTTCTTTAGAAAAAGACATACATGGGCAGCATTAGGAAAAAGAAGGTTGCATGTCATTTATAGGCTGGTTGGGTTTCAGTGGGCTCCCAGTGGGCTCCAGAAAATGCCAGTTAATCTGCCACATACATATCCTCAACTGATAGCAAGATAGTCTTAGAATAGCTGTAACAAGAGAAATGCCTTAGATATTCACCAGAGCCACATTTTGCACTTTTGTTTTCAATTTTATAGAAGTTATGGACAGTACCTCATTGTCTGTGAAGACAGTCTACATTGTGCCGTGACTTTGAGCTGGTTACTAGGCCACTGCTGCTAAAATTACCCAGCAAACCATTTTTCCCCCCAAAATGGAGACAATTTTAGCACTGCATTGAACAGGTTAAGAGGTGATGTCAGCACATGCTTAAAACTAGTGATGGCCTTGAGTGGTTAGCCATGTGTGCTCATTCAGGCATAGCCAAAATAATTCCTGTTAAATAGTGTTGCTTTCTTCTCCTTATTACTTTTTTTAATTTAAGTACTTCTGCCTTAAACTTGCTCATTCTGTCTTTTAAATATATTATTTGAATCACAAGCAACTCATGAGACATTCAGTATATTTATTATTTAATTGAGGTGGTTTATGATCTTTTCTGGACACTAGAATATTTGGAAAAGTATTTATGAATTTATCTAGACTCCACCTATAAATTGAAAGGACAACTGCACAAAGCTATTCAAAACTTTTCAAAAATATGCTAAGGAAAAGCAAGATCAAATAATCAACAAACAATAAAGAAATGGCAAAATTCAATATTGTAATTTTTAAAGAGCTGTGTGTCTGGCAGCAAGACACAGTTTTCTTGGCTTTGTGAACACTGAGGGAAGCTGAGGACAGTGCAGTTGGTTTGAAGTAGTATAATTTATTCTGGTTAAAGTGCTTGCGTGATGGGACCTGTGGGATCATTTTCTGTAACTGAAAGACGACTTCCTAGATAAGGTCAACTTGTGTCTGGTCTTTCCAAAGCAGTTAGCATATGTGATGGCTCCAAAGAGTCCTGACAATTGCCTTGGGCTCTACATGAGGTTTTTTTGCCTATTTGATCTCTGGATCCTTATCTGGTCTCAGACTACTCATCATATTGAAATTTATTATTTAATGTCTAATTTAAATGGCCAGAAGCATTAAGTAGATTTACATTATGTTTAAGTTTCCGTCCCAAGTAATTTACCACAAGTTTCGCATGACTTTCCCCTGTGGTGTTTTGACCCTGGCTGGATGCCAGGTGCCACCAAAGCTCCTCCATCACTCCCCTACTCAACTGGGCAGAGGAGAGATAATACAATGATAGGCTTGTGGGTTGAGATAAGGAACAGGGAGCTATCACTCACCAGTTATCATCATGGGATCCTCCAGAGGCAGCAGGTGGATCTCTGCTCCCCCATGGCTCTCCCTGGGCTGCAGGGACACAGCTGCCTCACCATGGGCTGCACCAGGGCCTGCAGGGGAACCTCTGCTCAGGTGCCTGGAGCACCTCCTGCCCTTCCTTCCTCACTGACTTTGGTGTCTGCAGGGCTGCTCTCACATACACTCACTCCTCTCTGGCTGCTGCTGCTGTTGTGCTGTAACTTTCACCCTTCTTAAAATCTGTTAACCAGAGGTTCTGCCACTGTTGCTGAGTGGCTCGGCCTTGGCCAGCAGCAGGTCTATCTTGGAGCCCACTGGCACTGGCTCCATTGGACAAGGGGAAAGCTTCTGACAACTTCTTACAGAAGCCACCCCTGTATTTGCCAACTATCAAAACCTGGCCTCTTCTCCCTGGCAGAACAAGAGGATATAGACTTAAGCTGCAGAGGAGGGTTTAGGTTGGACATCAGGAAGAAGTTCTTCACAGGAAGGGCAATTAGACATTGGAATGGGCTGCCCAGGGTGGTGCTGGAGTCACCATCCCTGGAGGTGTTTAAGGAAGGCTGGACGCTGCACTCGGTGCCATGGTGCCGTTGACGTGATGGTGTTCGGTCATAGGCTGGAGTCAATTATCTCAGAGGTCTTTCCCAGCCTCAGTGATTCTGTGACTCTGTCCCATCCTTGATCCTCTCCAATTCACTTTCTATCTCTTACACACTGCTAAAACAGCTCCTGACAAAACCTCTCATGAATAAGTCTTTTTAGCCAAAGGCCAGAGCAGCAATGTCTCTAATTGACTGCTAAGTATCCCACCGTTCATGAACCAGCTTGTAACTGGGAGAGGGCATGAATATTTTATTATTACCTGCAGCCCTTTCTCATCTTAGAGAGTCTGCCTCAACTGAGATAATTGTAGGTTGCCAGCTTAAATGGTAGGTCTACCTGGCTCTGTTAATTCATTGCTGTTTGGCCTGTGGAAATTTAGGGAGATTGGCTTTATGGGGAGCTGAGAAAGATCTTGTTACTTCATGAGAAATGCATGGTATTTTTCAAACCTTTGGTCTTCATCAGGCTCTGACTTTGTTTATTGTTATTACACAGGAAGGAAATTCTCATGTTCTATGAGAATATGGCCACAGGTAATGCCTGGTTGTTGGTTTGGTTTAGAAACCTGGGGAAGGAAGACAAAATAGGTGAGAAAATCAGGGTGTCTAGGTGTTTGGAGAAGAGAGATCCAGGAGCCGTGATTTACTTCTGCATTGATTGACTGTATGTGAGAATGCTTTCAAGAAGAGACAAATAGTGAAATGCTTGCCACTGTGTGTTTTGTATTTAAGTGGTTTTATTTGGTGTAAAGCAATGACAACATGGCTGGGCAAAGAGAAAGACAATCGATTGTTACAAAGAAATGAAATCAGACTAAAGATTGAAAAATGCTAAACCAATTAGAACATGATTGTAAAAGATCATCCCCTCTTAGGAGGCACCTAACTCGTGGCCATAGTCTCCTGCAAGATGCTGTTTCTTCCACAGAGTTTAATTTGCAAATCACCTTTCTTTCTCTGCTAATGTCCTGCAGTGTAAACCCCAGCCCCATCAATAAAAGATGTGCTGATGAGTCACACATTTGTTGCAGTCATCTCACCCACAATAAAAATTCAGTCCTCTGACAGTTTGCAATATACAAATCACAGAGCGTGCAGTTAAGGTTGAGGCTACAGAGCAGTAACTTAGGGGAAAACAAAAAGACATTAGTTGGTGTAATAGTCTTGAAGTCAAGTATTAGACACAGATAAAATTCAGATTTCGGTTTTTAAACAAAAGACATTTGGGTGTGGCGAACCTGGGAGTGTCGGCTCTGCCCAGCTGCAAAAGCAAGCTGCATATGCATTGAGTGTAAATGGAGAAGCCAATGAGCCTGTGCTCAGGGTCACTCCAGTTCGGGCTGAAATGAACAGCTGGGTATTTTTTCAACAGGTTTCCAAGAAGCAGATTCTGTTCAGACATGAAGCAAACTGATAATGACTTTTTTAATAATAAACTTTTTCCCTTGTCCTACTTGTTACCTTTGGCATGTTAAAGATTAAACTCTCATTTGTAAACTGCTAGTCAAACAGCTCTGAGCTAACTTTGCCCATCGAAGTCTTAAAGATGATTTATACCATTTTTGCTTTTGTGTCATGCAGTAGAAAGAGACTGCTTTGCTATTTATTTTATTTATGCTATTTAGTTTCTTAGAGGGAAATGAGAAAAAGCATTTATTAGAATTTCTTATTCAAGCTCTCTGCGAGCGTCAAATTGTTCTGAGAGGAATCAATACCTGAAACGAGATGCGTATTTCAGTTTTGTATAATAAAATGTTTTTTATTTTTTCTGCCTGTAAAAATGCTGTTAGACTGGCCAAACCTTTTAAAATGATAGGTATTGAAAAACAAAAGGAAATGTTCTATGGGGAGATGAGTAGCTTGCACACATGTTGTAACACCTGTAAAAGTATTTTCTGGAAAATAAAGTGATGTATACATAGGAGAGACTGTCATTATTGTTAGGTTTCTTGAATTAAGACTGTTTTTTTCTTCTGCCCAAAGTTAGTATTCCTGTAAATGGTAATATAGTGGTAGAGATGTGCCATACTGCATGCACAGATATCAGCGCCTGTGGACACAGAAACAGTTTTGTTCTTCATGTATTGGATCCCATATGGACACAGAAAAAGGGATTGCAGGAGTGCACTATGGCAGAGGTGCCATTGGTAGATTCTGATGAGTCTTAATTAGCTCCAGACTAAAACAGCTGCATTAAGGTACAGGCAAGCAGTTTTCCACATGTGAACCAAGGGCATGATCGTGTTGTCTAAGTGTTGGTGAGATGCCCTCGTTATTCTGCTGACCTGGATGCCCTGGATGGTCCTGGGCCTCTGGCAGGTCCTGTACCTGTTGTATTTGCCAGCCCTCCCAGGGAGATTTCAATAGCAGGGCTTTGTAACGGGCACGATGTTTCTGCAGCTGAATTAACTTCAAGGTCTCCACCTTCTCAAAGAGTTCTTGCTTCAAATTCTTGCTTCTATGGATACATTTACATGAAAATGTCTAAATTTAAGTGCTTGCATCTTAAACTGAAGTCTACCCCTAGTCTGGCTCCAGGTGAGCTAACTTGGCCAAGCTGTCTGGGTAGCCAGTCATAGCAGCTGCTCTATCTCACTTCACTGTGTTGCAAACACATGCTTGGAAACTCCTGTCTCCATTCTGTTCAGGATCACATGGCTTCCTTCCTAATGCTAGGCAGCTCCCTCCTCTGCAAATATTTCCCCTGAAATCAGTAAAACTCCTTGCAGGAGGAGATACCCCTCCAGGTTCAGGAAAGTTTGTTACCTGTTTCCTGGGAAGCACCACCTGTGTGAGGGATTTTGGCTGGTGGGAAAGAGCAGTAGTTACTGAAGAAAGGTAAATATTCATCAAGCATTCCAACATATTCAAGTTCCATACACCCTGATTTTTTAATTAGGAGTTGCTGTGAACCGAGGCAGCCTGTGCCACTTATTCTCAGCCAAGGGAGGGACTCTTCTAGTTTTGAGTTCATGCATGGTTTAAATGACTTCATAAACATGCACAGGATGACCTTTTCAGTAAAGCACTCATGCCTGGTTTAAGGGAATCTATGCTGAGCAGAGTGCCATAAAATTAATTGGTTTATTGGTTTGCTGAAAACCTATAATCTGATTCAAAGGCAACAGTTTGTAAGGCATTGGATTGAAACTTCATAAACTGCAGTTGTTGTATTTAATATATTTAAACACACACATATATATAAATATATATAAATGTATATGTTAATAGCAAAAAGTAGTACAGAAATAACATCAGCCCATTACAGAATGAGGATAGTCACCTAATAAACAGGGATATAGACACAGCAGAGGTGTTTATTGCTTTCTTTGTCTTCTACACTGATGATGGGCTAAGGAGATCCCAGGGCCCTGATGGGGAGGACCACATGGCTGTGAGAATGATGAACTCCCAGTCAGCCCCAAACTTGTAAAGGATCTACTGCTCCACTTAGATTGCTATGAAGATTTCAAATTCCCTTTTTGAGTGTGTATAATGTGTCAAAATTCTGGTAATTCAAAAAACTGAAGAATACTTTTTCTTACTAATGTGTGAACCTACGCAATTTGTGGTTGCAGAAGCCTTGAAAAGTCCAAATACTCATCACATAACATAAGATGACCACTCATCTTTTCTCATTCTTTGCTTTCAGTGTGAGGAAAGCTCATATTGAACTTTCCCATCCACATCAAGACCCTGAGTCAAACCCCTTGCAGTATGCCCTTGTTTGAGTAGAAATGATGCCTCTGTACAACATTTCCAAGCTAAATGGCCATTAGCAGCAACTTTTTTGTTGTGCCATTTAAAAAGCTTTCCTTGGCCAATTACATGAAACAATTAATACAAGATAGATATTCTGTTTTTACAGATGTACTTCAGCTCCAGCTCGTGCTGACAATCATACTGTGTCTGCAATGAAATACAGTGGTGAGATTTGGTAACTGTAATGTGCAGGTAAACAGTGGCATTTCCTGATAAATGTACATTTGTTAGAAGGTCTCTGTTTCAACACAATGTAGGTACACAATGTAGGTACATTCAACATGTAGGTTTCAACACAATGGAGGTACATTGAAAGCCAAAGGTATTTCACTGGCATGTTGGTTTGTTTTGTTTTTCTTCTTTCTTCGGTAACAGCATTTAAAATATTGAAATCAGCTTCATTGAAGCATATTTATTTATTGATGGTTTGAGGATATTTTTTTGCCTAGCAAATATACAAATCTTTTTGTGTGCATACATTGTGAAACCATACTTGATGTATTCTCATATTCAGAAGATTGTGTTCTACTAGCTTAAATTCATTAGTGCTTTTTGGTAGCAAACTGTGTAGGAAATACAGTTCAAATTGCTAGATGGAAACAAACATGCTAAAAAAGCTCATAAATTACCTGTTGTGGTCCATCATCATTTATCTTTTTGCTTAGGTCAAAGGAAGTGGGTTGCAGATTGTCCCAGTCAGTGTGTTAGTGTGCAGAAGGAAGGATTTATTGTTAGATGTCACCATGGACTGGGATGTCCTAGGGGAGCATTGGGTGCTGAGTTCCTAAAATGGTCATCAGCCCTCAGTTTGAAGAGTAACCACCTTCGTGCAGGGGATGGGGATCCTGAATAACCCCACACAGGGGAGCCTGGCCGGCAGCCTGCTGAGCCAGTCTGTCCTGTGCCTCAGAAAAGTTCCTTTCTGCACTGGGGACTCCTTGAACAAAACTCATGAAAGTAAGTGCCATGCTCATTTTTATTCTGAGTATAGCAGGGGATCATGGTTGTATAAGGCTACCAGAGGAAGCATGTTTCCTCCTCCCTAGCAATAAGCTCAGTGTCAGGGCAGTCATCTGTGATGTGATAGACAGAATTTCAGTCCCCACTCCTGTCTGATGGGAATTCAAAACCGCATCTTCCATCTTCAAGTAAAGTTCCTGCATAGACCATTGGCTGTACCAGTCCCTGCCATAAAAACATTTTGTACCTCTTGTATACAAAAGATTGTTCATTATAATATCAAGATGTGCCTAAACAAGCCTCAGAGGAGGGTGAGTGCTCTGTTTAGCATAATGCTTGCTTCTTTTCTCTGTGCTGGTTTTTCCAAAGGAGAACTGGTGAAATTGTCTGTCTTCTGAAATGGCTTCTATATTAGTGATAAGCAAGGAATGGGGAAATAAAGTTTGAACCTGTTTATGTCATTGAATAAATGATTTAATTTATTTTTCTATATCCTAAGTGATTGCTTTGGTTACTAAGACTGCAAGGAATTTGTGTAGCTTCTGCACTGGGTGTCATGACATTGGTGTTTTTGATGTATTCATTTTTACTCAAATCCATCAGAGATGGAGAAGAACCTGAAGAACATAGGAAATGTCCTGCTGGGTTTGACAGGAGTCATGTGGCACAGGGCTTGGGCTGTGAGCTTGGTCTCTCATATTTCCATCCCCCCAGGCTCCTGGCTGTCCAGAGTGGCCAGTGTTAGAGATGTTAGAGAGTACCTCTGGTCTCAGGGTCCATTTTTGGATCTCATTTCTTTGGAACACACAATGCTGTTTCCCCTCACCACCCTCTCTGGCAGCACCTTGCAGAAATCCTCTAGCAAGCATTTGACACAGTTTTGTTGAATTCAGACTGGGCTACATGCTGCTTCAAGGGAGCTCTGCGTGGCTGTGACAAGCTGCTGCCTGTGAGCCTGTGTGGACAGAGGCATTGGGGTCCTGGGTGCACTGATTTCAGCAGGTGAAGCACAGACACAGTCACTGTGATGTGATAGCAGCCGTGGGCTGGTGGCTGGGTGGCAATTTATCTTCTTGAAGTCTGATTTCTGAATCAGGTCTGGATCTCTCTCTGACTTTCTCCTTGCTTCCTTTCTTCTCTCGAAAAGTGATGCCACGTTTCCAACTCTTCTTTTAGCAAAGGAACAATTGCAGACTCCAAACACAGCTGATGAATAAATGTGTGGGTTTTTCTAGCATGTACCATCTTGTGAGGGAGAGAGAAGTGTCTGTAATCAACACATTGCTAATTAGACCTTGCTCCCCAGTCAGCCTCATGTGTCCATCTCATTCTGCTCCATGTGCTTATGGACAGCAGGAAACAGGAGGGAGAATGTAAAGGAAACATTTGATTAACTATTCCTTTCTTTCTGACTCTAACATAATCAGCATGCAAATGCCATTCCGTGTTTTATTTTTTTGCATTGACAGTGTAGCTACACAAAAAATATTATGATCTTCTGCTGCCAAATGCAACTGAATGAATTATTCTGAAGCATTCTGATGCCTGTCTTTGTCACAGTCTCCTATTTCAGTCCCTGTCATGCACTGTGCCTATCATTCATTATAGTTGATGGGTTGAGGGCAGAAAGGTGTCTCTTGCCTTGTTCTCTGGAGAATTTTGTCTTGTCTGTCTCACCTTCAATCACTGCTAATAGCTCTGCTGGAACAAATTCAAGAAGGGGCTGTGAGGAGATGATGAAAATATTTCACAGGACAGTTTATATTTTAATAGCTAGTTTTAAAAATGAATTTGCTGGAGCAGACCAAAATGAAGATTACTTTGAGAGATTTTTCTTACAAGCCTTTTAATTAATTTTTTTATTGTTATTAATCTTTAAGCCCTTCACATTCTTGTTACATTTTTCCTTTGAATTACCATGAAAGATTGGGTTTTTCTTTGACTGACCAATGGCCATTTATCTTATGAATTCGTTAGGATGAGCTACTGTTCAGCAAACACTGTGTTGGAGGGGAGAACAAAATATCTCCACAGCTTTGGGATGTGTTTTTGTAGGATGCTTTCACAAACTTTCAACTGCTGCCTCTACCTTGCTTTTTAAGCACACTGTGGCTGTGTTTGTGGCAGGTCTCCTGTTGCTGTTCTGCTGTCCTGCAAAGGTCATAGTGGAGGAGTGAGACAGAGCTCACCATTTTGGCAGGAGCTCAGTGGCACACAAGTGAGGGTGGAATTGGTGGACTGTTCTGAAGGTTTTGAGATTGTATTTATTATTGTTTGTTTGCAGGACTTTCTGACCTTTCTGTTCCACTAGAATGTCTATCTGAAAAGACAGAACTAAAAATCTAGTCCAAGAATTTAAGAAATACCATTGTGTGTAAATGTTCCTAATTAATTCTGTGAGTATTTTTTCAAACAACTGTAATTAATTGCATGAGGTAAGAGATAAATTTGGGTATCCTTATCCTTATCCTGATTCATGTTTCAGTCAGCTGTCCAAATAAGTATCAAGTGATCAAGTATCAATGAGAGGAGAGACCTCTCGACATCAGTAGTTTGAATTACTATTTGCTTTTATGCTGGTCTCATTTCTATAAGCATATTGGATACCAGCTTTTAGGTAGCAGGGGTTACAGCTCATTTCTGGAAGAAAGACAGACATCTCTGTTGATATTAGTATAACTTGTGACTTAATTTGGTTTTGTGTCTGCATCCCATGATTTTTTCACCAATAGTAAATTGTGACTGTGCAAGAACTGGATCAGAAGGATGGTATTAAAACCCTGGAGTGAGACTGAGAGAAACAGGCTCCATACCTGGCTCTACTGCAGGCTTGCTTTGGCAAGGTGGGAAAATCATCCTGCATGGCTTTTGCAAGCTATATCCTTTAGAATATTTACTCTTTGGGACACCAAGCAGATTGAGGGCTCATTCCTTCTGTCCCTCTCTGTTCATAGTCTCAACCTGAGATGTGATTGTCTTCTCAATATCAGGATGCACAATGACAATAAAATATGAATCTGTGCATACTCTCCAGAGTGCCATGAAGAAATTAAATCTGATTTGAAAAAACTAAAGGTACTAAAGATGGTTTTTCAGATGACATCAGTGATGAAAGTAACAATCTCTTTCATTATTTTATGTGATTTTTTTAGAATTTAATTGCTTTGACACAAACACTGTATGTTGAAGACTTTTAAAATTCACCGATTGAAGTGCTACCTTTTCACATTTAATTTTTTTCCCCTGGGATTACAAGATTGGGATTTTTTGGAGAAGAAAATAGAGCATTTTGGTGCTAGACTTGATGAAATCATTGTCTGCAACTGTCAAGACAAAAATGACTTGAAGACAGATCATCTTGTTATGGGAGGCTTGCTTCAGCAGTTTGGAACTTACAACCAATTTAGTTATGTCAAGGCATTAAACCATCTTTTCAGTCAAGACCAGGTATAAAGTAGTAAATGAAGCATGTTTTACCAGTTTTTAATGATGACTATTGATAATTAGTTGCAGAAACATGCAGCAAAGTAATTACATTAAACATTGTAGCTGACGAGTTCAGAGACATTAAACCACCTTTTCAGTCAAGACCAGGTATGAAGTAGTAAATTAAGTTTGTTTTGCCAGATTTTAATGATGACTGTTTTTGATTAGTTGCAGAAAAATGTGGTAAAGTAATTATGTTAAATACTGAGAAGTTCAGAGTTTAAACTATTCACTTCATGACTAATGGAAACGCTAACTGACCCTTTGTCCCCTGTTTTCACTAGTTTTCAAGGATCCACGAATGTTGCAGTCCTTTTGTGGCCCTGTCACTGAAAGTTGTGCTGCAGGGGCATACCCAGCGAGCTCTGGCTGCTCGTGGGCTTTTGGGTCCTGGAGCTGTGAAAATAAGAGGTAGCTGTTCGAAATAATTGCTTTTTAACACGGTGTAACATACAATTCTTTCTTTTCTTATGTTTTCTGAGAAAAACCCCATCTCTGTTACATCCAGCTGACACAGAACACAAGGCTACTCCTTGATTAGCACAGAAAAACATGGATTCTGCCTTGTATGAGTAAGGAGATGGTGCCTGAGTCCATCTAGACTTAGTCATTAAATCGTTTTATCTTGTCATGCGCACTTATCTAAGAGAATTTCATTCAGAGTGACATAGGCAGAGGTTACAATCTCTGGGAAGCACCAGACCATCACTTCTAGCTTCTTAGACCCCACACCCCACATTTCTAATCTCACTAATGGTATCGAGACCGTTCCAGCTCCTGAGAAGCTCAGAGCTGGAAGACTTCAGAAATTCATATTTCAGGTACGGGCAATGCCGCTTCTATTCTGATTCTGTTGGAAGAGTCTTAAAATGAGTTATTCTTATCCCTTTCCATTAAGCATTCCTCTGCTTAGAAGCATAAATGTAATTAAGATTGTGGGCCTCATGACTCTTTTTAATGGAATTAGACCTCATGACTCACTTGGGCATTATCTGAAGAACGTCTCCCTGTACAAAATGACTCAATCACTAAGATTGCTGTCTGGCAGCATGCCAAGATATTAGGACCCAAAGAGCTAGCACTTAATCTGATTCAGGGACGTTTTTAATATTTTTTGAACATACATGCAAGCATATTCCAAATATCTTTCCCTTCAAAACAGAAGTTAAGAATTTATTTCAGGCACACTCTGCACTCTGAGATGTCTTACAACATTATTGATCTTTTTAAAGTAATTGAATTTAATTCTGAAACATTTTGCAAAATTTCAGATGAAAAAATAGTGTATACAAATCAGGACAAAGTTCAGGGCCATGAGAAGGTCACTGAGCACTGAAGGCTGCAACTACTGGCACTTTCATTTGTTTAGCCATTTTTCCTTTTTTTACTCTCTTGATCTCAATCTTGAGTAAAAGAATTAGGTCAGACTGAATATCCCATTATTAAATCCCCACCATTAAATTTATTAAAAAATTATTAGGAAAATGTGATGAGAAGTAGCAAGCTTTCTTGGCCCATGGCAAGTTGAACATGAGCCATCAGTGCCCTGGGTACCAGGAGGGCCAAACCTGTCCTGGGGACATCAGGTCCAGCATGGCCAGCTGGGCAAGGGAGGGGATTGTCCTGCTCTGCTCTGAGCTGGGGCAGCCTCACCTCCAGTGCTGGGGGCAGTTCTGGGTGCCACAGCATAAAAAAGACGTAAAGCTATTGGAGAGTGTCCAAAGGAGGGGAATAAAGATGTTGAAGGGCCTTGAGGGGAAGCCGTGTGGGGAACAGCTGAGGTCACTTGGTCTGTTCAGCCTGGAGAAGAGGAGACTGAGGGGAGACCTCGTAGCAGTCTTCAATATCCTCATGAGAGAAAATGTGAGAGAAGACTTGATGTCTTCTTTGAGGTGACCATTAATAGGCCCCAAGGGAAAGGCATGAAGCTCAGTCAGGGGAGGTTTAGGTGGGATAAGTTAGGAAAAGTTTCTTCACCAGAGGGTGCTTGGGCACTGCAACAGGCTGCCCAGGGAAGTGGTCACAGCACCAGTCTGACAGAGCTCAAGAAGTGTTTGAACAATGCTCCCAGACACATGATATGACTTCTGTAATGATCCTTGTGGGTGCCTTCCAACTCAGAATATTTTAGGAATCTATGATTCTTGTAGTATCTCTTTCACATTCTTAGCATATGTAGTAGTGGGACTTGGTTTGTTTATATTTAAAACCTCCCAGTGGATTAATCTTCCCTGATCTGGTTCAATCATTTTTGCTTGCACTTTAATCTTCTTTGGCACTCAAAATACATTCATGTACTGTGCCAAATTCTAACCTATTTCTTAGTTTAAATCTTGTCTTCCAGTGAAAGGAGAAGAAATATGCTATAACCATATTCTTAAAATCAGTCATTTATATCGGAGATGATACTTACATAACAAAAGGCCTAATTTTCAAGCATGATAATTTGTTACCAAAAGTAAAGTAAAGAGGAAGTGCAGGTTCTAGTTGTACCTCTGCAGAGGTGTTGGGTATGATTTTATCCAGTTGTTTGAATCTGGGCTTAGGTATGCTGGCCAAGATTTTAGTGTGTTCTTCTTATTTGAATTATTGCTCCTATTTATTATTTCTGTTTGTTGCCAGAAAGCTGATATTTTTCCTTATAAAAGGAATAGGGAATAATTATTAAATTAAGGCAATGAATCATTATCAAAATGGTTTCTGTCAAATATAAAATTTCTCATGGTCATAAACAGTGAGCAATATCATTCTTTATATTTTTTCTAACCTGATAGAGGCCAAGTCATCTTCATTTATGGTAAGTGGCTAAATGCCATATGGTATTAATATCAGAATTGGGTACTTTCAGTCACCTAAAATGAAGCTGTGTGGCACAACACAGAACTTTGTGAAGCCTCAGTGGGTATACAAGAATCTACTAATACTTATTCAGTGATCATGCAAGATCCTTTTAATTGCTGAGTTTTCCCACATGCTGGCACTGAAACTATACCACAGCCTAAAAGGATATTAAAACACTGGCAAAACTTTCTAGAAGAGGTATTTTCTGAGGGTTTAACGTAAGCAGCAACTGCATGCATACAACTTTAATATGTCAGTTCAAGAAAACACTGTCTGCTGCCTATTACATCTGTTCTGGGATGTGTGATCAATATGCTGCACCAACAGGCACTCACCCAGAGACCCACCTGAAACTTGAGATTCTGCCAAAAGCTGTAGGTGTTAAGCCTATGCTTATCCACTGCTGAGACAGAATTGACATGGCAAGTTGTTCTGTGCTTCAAGTAAATACTAATAGAGTTTAAAATAGTAATAATTGCTAATTTCTGTCTTAGCAACAGATGTGCTAACAATGATCAGTTGTTCATGTCAGTGAGTGAAAAATATGTCCTTTCTGAAACAGACAGGCACTTTCTCATGGACCTCAGTGGGGGTAGGCTACAATATATGGCTTGTAGAATTAGTTGCCTGTAGATAAGGCCCATAATATTTAAAATGCTTCAGAAAAAAATAGTGGTATTATTATTTCTGATTTATAAAGCAGAAAACTAGAGCCACCAAGGTGAATGACTGATAATTCCCTCACTCTTAGCCATGAGCTTTTCTGATTCCCTAGGTGGAGAGTCACAGGCAGGGTTGTTCAAAATAATGTGTGAAGCAATACACAAATATAAAATATTTGGAAACTTCACCACCTGGCCCCAAATATGCAAGAAGCCAGTTATCTAACACAGGGTCATTTGTTTTTTACTTCATGACTTTCCAAAATGCTTTGGATACCTGTAAATAAACAGTCTAATCAGTGAAAACTTTTGATTGCTTTGAATGCAGCAGCCATCTGAACACACTAAAATGGGTGAGTGGTTAAATGGTTACTGATGCATTTACTCACAGATGCCTTTGCCCACAAGCTATGGTTAATTCTGTTTTCAACCTGTATTTTGACTTAAACCCTTTATTTGAGTGCTCATAATAACTGTTAGTATGAACATTTCTTGGAGTAGGTGTTTAATTTTCTGAACCAATGGTGTTGTCATAAAGAAACCAGAATCTTGGTTTCCAGGGGGCAGCTACACTTGTGATAAAGAATCTTTCCATAGACCTTTGGCAACTTTTTCTGTATTGTTCCTTACCAAAGGGGTGGAATATGGGAAAGGTCAAATCCTACTGTTGGAATGCTGGACCTCCAAGTTATGACTTTTTTGGTCCAGTCTTGGTGTAGCAAAGCTTCCTATGAACTGTGATGAGGGATACTGCTGAGTGCTCCATCTGTCTTCCTTTACTCTCTGCTGCCAGTAAAGCAGTACAAAAGAAATAAAAGAAATATAGTGTGCTTTCAGGTAAGGGGAAGGGATATATTAGCAAAAAAAAAAAAAAAAAAAAAAAAAAAAAAAAAAAAAAAAAAAAAAAAAGAAAAAAGGAAATACATCTAAATACATCTTTGAATTATGAGGACTTTTTAAAGATATGGAAGAGAAAATAAATTTCCCTCACTGTAATGTTCTCTCACAGTAAAATTTTTGCCTTCCTGAAATACTTATGAATATTATTTTCTTTTTTTTTCCCTTCTTTTTCTGTGCAGCATATGGTCTTTACTTGGAGAAATTAGTCTGGTGTATCTTCAAAAGCTGAACTTATCTGAACAATGTCCATCAATCTGACAGATACACTGCTTTATTAAATTACTTAAAGACACTGACAAAGCCCATAACTATGAATCTTAATCTTAAGGATCTCAGTTCTAATTTGTACAATGTCTTCCACTAGATTAGCACAGAGAAAAGATAAAGTGAAAAGCTGATTTTATGTACAAACTAGACAGAGCACAGCAAAGACCAAAATCAATAAAAGCAGCAGAAAGTCTGCTGCTCTCCTTTAGACATTTATTCATGGAGTGAAGGCATTTTTATCATCAAGTTACCTGGATTACAGAACAGACTTTATTTTCTATGGGATTTTCCTTTTCAAGGAAGAATAATTTTGTTGTGGAAACACTAGTTTTCTTCTTCTTAGAAGAAGAAAAAAGGCACAACACATTTATAAATATAATAATAAATTCTTGTGATGCATTTTGAACCTTCCTAAGAGAAATGCCACTGATGGGGAAAGGGAATATGTGATTTTCAGGTACTGGTGAGCCAGAAAACAACTCCTCTCAAATTTCAAGACCTCTTTGTCATTCAAACATGGTATTCTGTGTAGTGACTGCAAGCTTGAAATGCCATTGTATTTTTTTTCCTTATACCCAGTTGGATCTTCCTCTGTTTCAATTAGTGACTACTGTCAGTTCTTCTCCCACATTCCCTCATTAAAGAACCTGGCTCTGTCTCCTATCTTCTCTTAACTATTGGAAAATTGCAGTTAGGTTCCCCCCAGGACATCTCTTCTCCAGACAAGGAAGTCAGAGGAGTGTATTTGAGACATAATACACATTTGTGACTCAAGTCCAACACCAAATTGTTTGTTTGTTTTATTGTGATCCTTACAGAAAGACATCGGTGAAAATGAAGTGTCATTTTGCTGAAATAAAGTGCCAACATGGAAAGTCAAAGCAATGCATTAAAGAAAACCCCCCAAACTCCACTTCTTTATATAAATATATTCTGGGGAACAACTTGATAAGCAATACTAAATTGAGGCTTAAACACATCTGAAAACTACCTAGTCTTTAGTAAAAATTATGGCTTTTTAAAGTAAAAGTAATCTTATTCTTTCCACATCTGCACATAGAACTCCTACCTAAACCAGAAGTCAAACATTACTAAATTTATATTCTCTTGAAGAAGGAATTTGCCTTTTCAGTAGCAGCCTTCACAATGAAGGCACTTTTATAGTGACTCCCCCTGGTATGTCAGTTCATGTGTGCAGGACACCTCCAGGCTCATCAGCTGGTGTACTTATTTTAGATGCACAGATTTGTCTGTACCTCTTCACTCCCGTATATGGAAAGAAACAAAAATCTTTAGAGAAGACTGCTTTTCAAACTGTATGTGTGTTGTTTTTCCTTGGGGCAGAGTTGATTTTCTTCATACTAGCTACAAAGGGGCTGTATTTTGGATTCCTGCTGGAAGCAGTGTTGATAACAAAAATTATGTTTGAACTATGACTGAGCAGGATTTCACAGTGTCAAGGCCTTTCTACCTCTTCCCCCATCAGTGACAGTGGTATAACAATTGCTATGTTTGTACAATGAAAAGTGAAGAAATTTAGGTTTAAGTTACTTAGTACTGAATTGCCTCTTTGTAGAGAAGTTCTCAGCCACATTTGTATTTTCTGCCCCTATACACTTAAGTGTATATTAATATCATTTGGTCAAAGGCTTCCATAGATACGAAGGAATTATGCTTTTTGTACTATTCTCTAATTTACAAGTCAGTATGAATTTCCTTTTTCCATTTTTGACATCAAGGCAGTGACTCAAAGTCACCTGCAGGTTCAGAAGACACTCCATCTACTTGGATAATCTTGTAGTGCAGGAGTTGTTATGGAACTTTTTTATTTAATATAAATTACATTAGAGAATAAGCTTTATTAATTTGATTACATTGCCATTGTGGGGCAAGCACGAGCAATTTAGAGTATTAAACTGAAGCTGCACAGAAATGTGAGAAGTCTATTTTGGGCTTTCAAAGTTTGATTCTTTTGATAAGAGAGTATCTTGTGCCAAATAGACATTGGAGTGGCCTTCTGATTACTTCAAATGCACAGAGTAATTTCATTATGGTGACCTTGAATGCAGAGTTGTATCAGCTCCTTAAAGGCCGACTCATCTCTGCTACACTCTGTTACTCCATAAAGGGTCACATTTCCACTTATTCATCTCCTACATAGAATTCCCATGGGTATGGGAATGGGTATGGGCATATCTAAACCACATATGGTTTTGAGACACAATTCTGGGCAATGTCTTTATGAAGTATTTGATGGCCAAATTAAAAGATGCAATGTCTCTGAGTTCATTATTTTGGATTTACCTCTGCAGACAATAGCTTGGAGGGCAATGCTGTATTGGAAGACTCCCTTTTGATTTCCCAGAGTGAAAAGAGGGTACAAATGCTGTTTCAGGCACTCTGCAGTACCCTTGTTTGGCTACAAACTATATGACCTTGTTGGTGCACTGAGCATCATGACTGTAGCACGGTTCTGAGCCCAAGATAAGGCATTTAAGCATATCTTTTATGTCTATGAGCCATGACTTAATAGTGAGTCATATCTTGTAGTTTTGTATAGACTGAAGAAAGGTGCCATTGTGCCGGCCATTTATAAATAAATCTGCAGTTTGCACCTAAACGATGTACTAATGTTCTATAAAGTTTGAGCAATAGTAACTTTTTTCCATTAAGTTGGAAACATACCGTAGGAAATGTTGAGACATTAAATAGAAGGGGTGCAAAATTTTTATATAAATTGATATATAAATCAATCTGAAGTAATTATATAGCACATCTTTGACAATAAGGATGTAACAGGCAGAGGACCACCTCTCATCTTTATGCTGCAAGGGAAGGGTCACAGTTTAAAAAGGATTTATCTTTGAGAAGATGTGATAAGTCAGTCACAGTACTGGACACTTCATGTGCTTGACTATGGTTAGAGATGGAGTAATCACGCTGTTTTCCACCTACATGTGAGTTTAACTGAGACTTAACACTTCCTGCGCCTTGTTCCCAGTGTAGAGTGATGTCACACAGGGAGCCTGTGTGACAATGTGGTGTCCAGAGTTCTCACAGTGCCCCTAGAGCAGTCAGTGGCTTCTTCAGGGGTTTCCACCTTTCAGTAAGAGTGGAATGGTAGTCAGTGTTTAAACACTCAGATCAATGCCATCATCTCTCTCCCTACCCAGCAGTCTGCACCTGCTTGTATGATGATCTGCCCCCTGTCCTTAGGAGGAGCCAGGGCTGCCTCCCTTGCCTTGGAAGCCAGAGGGTTGATATTTGCTTGCAAAGAGCTGCCTTGGTGGTATGTTATTATGAGGCACCTCACCTCTGTTGTGGAGGTTGTGTTTGTTGCTGCTTTACTTGATAATTCTTTGAGCTTGGACAATACAAATGACACTGGGGAGTGGCTAATGGTTTGCATTAGGAAAAAGTAAACAATGTACTTGACTTTTCTAATTGTTCTAGACTTGAAGACTGTGCTGTCTTTAATATCCTGTTCTCTGGTCATTTTTCTGCTTTCAGAGAGCGAATTTCAGAGAAAGAATCATCTATCTTGTCCCAAATCTGCCAGAATGCTGTAGACTTCTATGCTACCTGATGTTTATAGGGCAAGATTGAACCATTGATTTTTTTACACAAAACTCCCCATTGCCCTGAACAAATTGTAGTGAGGTAAAGCTAATGGCATAACTGCAGCCCTTACAAATGAAAAAGACCCAGTTCATCTGGCATTCTGTTTTGTTTTACAATCTTTGATTAAAGCATTTCTCTGTTAGTATGCATTTCTTTCTTTAACTTGCTTTCAAACTGTTTGTAGTAAAGCAGTTGAGAGAAGAGTGTCTCAGCTATATAAAATGCAGCAAATGGGTTACTGCTATTCTCATCTATGACAGATTGATAAATGAAAAAATTACTTAATGAATTTTTTTTTTCTGTGCCAGTTCAAACCTCTGACACTTGCAATTTCTATAATGCCTTCAAGAAAGAAACTCGGGCTGGAAACTCGGGCTTCAGAGTGAGATTCAAACCTGCTGCTCCCATGTCTGTGCAAAAATGGTTCTTAATTACTGGTGATTTCTCAAAGTTGAGCAAGGGAGATGAGCTTGCCTGACTGAATCCTATGCTTGATATACAAATAGAGTTCCCACAATTCCCACGCTGATTTGTAAAAAAAAAAATCTCTGGGAGAAATGGAGGAACGTGTGCCAAGGGTGAAGCTACCTGCTTTATGTTTAGAACAGCTGGTGATCCTTGCAAATCAACTGTACTCCAGATGATAAATATCATCTCCTGCTCTTTAGGGCCATGGGTAGATTTAGCCATCTTTCTACAAAAAACATGTCAGTTTTCTAGCACTTCTGGGCACAGGTGTGATGGTGAAATAAGTCTACTGAAGACCAGAGCTATCATGTATCACAGAGAGAAGCCTGTTTAAAGTAACAAACCTAAAAAATATGCAAATCTAACCCCCACTTTTCACTCCAAATACAAATCTATAATAAATGCCAGGAGAGTAAAAATATAAGACAATGTAAATTAATTATTTACTTTAAACAGAGAATTTCAAAATAGAGAGCTACCAGCCATAAAGGAAACATTCTCTTGGAAAAGAGAAAGCTTGCAATGTGTATTTTGCTTTCCCAGCAGCTTCTAACAGGAACCTGTGGTACTTTGAGACTGCATTCTCTAGAAAGAGATTGAACTCTGCCTCCTTAAGGTTTTGCTACAGATATTCCAAATTTTGCACCCACAAAATGATTGATACCCTCAATTATGGTCAGGGAATGTTTTCTTAATAATCTGTAAATGGTTTTATTATTATGTGTGCTACTGGGAGTATTTTTCACTGCTTAATCATAATTATTTCCTTCTGTTTTCCAGTATTCTAGTAATTTTTGTGTTCTGTTTTCATTCTAACTTCCCTGACACTCACTGCAGGGATTCATTTCATTATTTTATTTAATTAAAACATTTCTATAACATTTTGTATTTTTCCCCAGGTAATTTGTGAATATTGATGCAAAATTTGGAAGGGGGAAAGAAAGTGTTTTGAATACTTTCAGCTCAGGGCAGGGGAATAAAATACATAACCATGCTGGCTTTTGATGGACTAGCTGATTTCTTTCCATGTGAATACTAGGGTACTGTGATTTTGCTGTGTAGTGTAGAGTATATTCTCCGAGCAAAATATACTCCTAGGGTCTCATGAATTATCCCTTAGTGGCACTGAACATCTGCTGAGGTTTCTTTTGTTCCTTCTGTTTCTCTTTTTCCAAGCCCATGAGAGAAGCAGCCTGCTTGTTTTAAAAGATTGGAGTCTGATTTCTCCCTTCAGGGAAGAATCATGTGTCTCTGCATCAACAAGCCTGAATAATTGCCACATTTTTGTTTTACTTTCAGGATAACCTCACAGAGGCTGGCTTGTGCCATGGACAAATAGGGGGGGTAGAAAACTGAAAAAAGATTTTTTCAAGGGCTGATCACTTTTGGGCTAATCACTTTTGGGCTGCCAATGGTCAGCATGTTTAGCTGTGTGTCTGTGAGTGGGTGGTGGCAATCACTTGTTGCTTTCAGAGCTGATCTGTTTGATCTAATCAACTGCTTTTTAAGCTTTCTTCTTACTTGCTGGACATAACTATAAAAATGACAATGAAAGATTAGCTGCCTTTGAATTTGCCTGTATATTCTTCCTGCTTTAAACTTGTGAAAGTCTCAGGACCTCTGTCTGGGACCAGAGGTATCAAAATTGTCCTGTTTAAACAATCAACTTTGAAATTTAGTGCACACTTCATAAATATACATTTGGAAAATTACAATAAAGAGTAAGGATCTCATGAATCTCATCCTGCATCTAATGCACTATCTGGAAAGTTTCCATTGTGTTTAAAGAAAATGTAATTGAGTTGCTGCTTTGAAACTGGATTGTCTCACTTAAATAAAGAGTAAGAATATGTAACTTAAGAAGACAAAAAGCTATTTCTGAATGAGGAACTGTGGTTGAGGAGTTATGCATGGTGGGTGGAAGGACTGGGAATTTAAAATGNCTTAAATAAAGAGTAAGAATATGTAACTTAAGAAGACAAAAAGCTATTTCTGAATGAGGAACTGTGGTAGAATGGTGGGTGGAAGGACTGGGAATTTAAAATGTTTTGTTGTCTAAAGTGTCTGAATTGGATTGTCAGTACAGAGTGAAAACAGAAGGGTGTACTTTATCCTGTATTGGTCCTCTCTCTTGTGCACTGAACATCAAAATACTGGTTTGGATTACAGGCAGATGTCAGTCTTTTCTCCTGCTAATCTTGCCTGTAAATATGCTTTTTCTTATCAAATGTGTACCTTGTGAGTCAATTTAAGTATTTTTTAATACTTTTATTGATGCTTGTATCAATCAACTGTGAGAAAATAGAAAATTATCACTTGCAAAATTTGACCTCAAGCTACTGTAAGTAAACAAAGAGAGGGACAAGCTAGGCATATGGAATGAGTTGGATTGCTCTGTAAGTGGATTGATCTTTGTCTTTGAAGACAGCTGAAGACTGGATTTTGAAACAAAGAATGCAGATGCCACTTTTGAGATCAGACACTGTTATGCTGACACTGAAAAGGCCTTAAGAGGCAGGCACAATTAGCAGGGTAGGCATTTCCATTGAGGTAGGTAGTTAAAGAGCTAATGTGACCTTGGGAGGTATCTGCAAAGGCACAGGTCGGAGGAAAGGCAGAATGTCTGGGTCATGGCAAGGCCATCACTGGAACCCTTCAGCTCTGAGGTCCTAATTTTGAGAATTCTTCTGAAAAGCTGAAAAGATTTGAAAGAGTCTAAGTTGTAATCTGGAGAACAGGTAGAGACATGAAAAAATTACCTTAAATTATTCAAGTTGCAGATGTGATTTCCTCATTGCCTACAGATACCTACATGTAGGAAAAGCTTCAGAAAAACTACAGCTCTTTAATGCAACAACAGAAAACTCAAGACTGGAATCTTTGCTAGGCAAATAAAAATTTTAAACAAGTTGCACATATTTTAAATGGTGAATATGCCTATTTCCTGGAGCAATTCAAGGTGGATGTGGGGTGTTCCCACGACTTGAATTTTGAGAAACTTGGCTGAACATATTTCTGAAATATTTGATTCAGATTCAGCCAGCGTTCAAGGATAATATGGAGTACAATAGGTGAAGTTTTAGTTCCAGAAGATCAATGGCTCCTTCTGGATCAATGATTGATGAGATGTTTAAAGATGTACTGTTTTGGTGAAGAGGGACACTGTCAGCATCACAGACTGTGCTGAGACTGGTATTATCACACACTGGTTAACATTTCAATATAATTGGACCTTTTAGTCAAGGAATCTGCACATTTTTAGATATGTGACTTGGGACATGAACCTCTCCCCTTTTTTGTGTCTCTGTCACTCCTCTATCTCATTTGGATGACAAGAGGGGCCATAGCCATTACCTGATAGACGCTTCACCCGATGGTGGAACAGAATGTTAGCAGGAGTTTGTCCACCTTCCCTGAAGCACAGGAACTGCTGTATGTGCATTAGCTGTCCCCCTCACCCACCCATACATTCCCATATGACCCTGCTTGTTCACCACCCCTGCTCTGATACTTCATGAGGAAAAGGCAGATTGCTGCCCCTTGAGGCTGGGAAGGGGGAAAAGAAGCAAACTGTAGTGAAAAGACTGTGCAGAGGGTTTAGTCCAGCTCTGGTGAGGGGGAATGGGGAGGGGGCACAGGTGGAGGCACCAGAGAGTTGGGCAACCAAAGCCTGGGCTGGTCTGTGCAGCACGCCTGGAGCTTGAATGCAAACCAGCTTCTTCAGCACCTCGTAACTCTGTTATTATTCAGTAATTGTAATGGGGAGACAAGACCTAACAAAAAGAGTTGGAACATTCCTAAACCTCAACAAGTCTGGAGGAAGACGCATGCATATGAAACAATCTGGAAGGAGGAAGACCTTTAAATCAGGTTGGAATGGGTTGTGGTGCTTTCAGGAATAGCCTGCTTGGATGCAGCACTCAAAGCTTCTCTGCTGGGTTGGTGTGCAGCCTGCTAACCTGACTCGCAGTCTTAGCTGAGATCTTGGCCAGCTGAGAAATCTGAACAGCAACAGGGACCTGGGATCTTAGATGAGAACAGCTTGGTCACAACTGATGTGCAATGGTTGCAAGGAGAATGACAGTAGCACTCAAAGTTTATAGAGTTAATTAAACACATGGACAAACTTTTCTGACCAAGTTTTCAAACTTGGTCAGAGATGTCTAAACACCAAAACTTACTCAAGCATGTAAATACATCTCAATGCAGAGTTTGAATGCCTTGATTCACAGAGCTTCTCCAGAGTAAACCAGAGTAGAAATTATGTCCATACCCAGAAACAGATTATGTTCACCTTGTAATTTGATTTTGATATGTTTTGCAGTTATCTCCTTTGGCTCTGAGTCATTACTTGTAGTGGAATTACTGACACATGTAATGGCTCAAAACAGCATGTGGAAACTTTCCACTCTTCTGTCTCTGCACATCAGGAATCATTCACTCACTCATTGTCTTTTAGCAGCAGAATTAGACTGCTTATAACCACGGGGTATTAGTGGGCACCTGGAAAATGTTGATAAAGTTCTTCTCATACAAGTAATGGTGATTCTTAGCCAGACTGAACCTCATCCATGTCGAGCATCTGGAAGGATGAAAGGCTTCTGAACACTGAGGTTTTTCAGCAGTGTTTTTCTGATGACCTTATAGGTTTTGTTTTACTTATTCCATCCTCTCTGAATTGCTACTCTAACTTCTCTGCAGATAATGCAGATTGTTAGCAGGGATCTCACCGAGGTTGTATGTATTTTTTTTCTCTGCAATCTGAAAACCTGGAATAATAGATAAAGGTCCCTAGTACTTTCTTGCAAAGCAGATAAGGAGAAAAGAAATTAATTCAGTTGAAAAGTCTCAAACCTAAAATAGGTGTTGTTACAAATCAAGCCATAGCCATTCTGCTACCTCTGCAGGCAGAACTAACTTTTAAATTTGACCAAACTGCATAAAAAATGACTAAGCACTGCTTTTTTGCTAATTTAGAGAAGCTGCCTTCCTTAACTTCCAAGTTGTAGATGCACAGTTGATGCTTACTTTCAGTGATGATTTTAATCTGTATGTGACTCTTCAGTGTCAAAGCTAACTAGACTACACTAAAGACTAGGGCTGTTTATCAGTATCTTACCAAGAAACAGAAAATAAAGCCCCTCCCTAAACTTTCATGGTCTCCAAAAAGCAGTGTTTTTGTCCATGTTTGTTGCTGTGACTGCACATGGAAAGTAGTCCTTTGTATTGAGAATGATGTAGGTCTGTAAAAACAAAGAAAATACTGACTCCTGAAAACATTCTAATTATAGTGTTAAGGTTTAAAATTCTATTTATGCCCCTGACACCTAGGAGCAGTACTTGAAGCTACATTCATAAAAATACTTTGGGCTCATTACCAAGAAAGACTATTGCAGTACAACCTTTTTTTCTGCTGAGTAGAAGGAGATTAAGAAGGCATTTAGATCCAGAAAATCCTGCTCCCCTACCTAATGGTATGCCATGGCTGCTGTGCTGACTGACAATTCTTCACATCTGTATTACTGCCTGGGCTCAGCAGGAAAGAGACTTCACAGGTGACCATCGGGGAGATGGAAAAATGTCTTTTTCTACCTGTATTCCTCCAAAGGACTTGATTTAATAAGCCTTTTTGTTAAACTCATAGCACCTTCTCCCAGACATTTTTAAAAATGCAGCCATGACTACAATTATTTTTTTCTTTCTATGACATACAAGAAGTAGGTATGGGGTTTCTTTTTAATTAAATTTCCAGTGATTGAAGCATTTGCTAACAGATGGGAGGATTTCTGCCTTTTGAACACTTCCCCTTCAAGCCATCCTATCTCTCTGTATCCTATCTCCTAGGAGAAGCTCTGAGTAAAAGATTAGGCTAGGTCATGGCATCACTGACTCTTCACCTATTGGAAACAGGTCACTTCCCTAAAAACCCTCTACAAGATCCACTGGGTGAAGTGAAAGAGGCCCTGTGGCTGTGTCTAGGACAACCACTAGACTTGGTGGACAGATCCTAGGCTTGGATGAAACACCAAGACTGAGGACTTGAATTTCAGGGAAGATCTGGGCCAGCACTACTGCTTGTCTATATTTTAGTTGGCTTCAGCAGGAACTGAAGCCTTTTTTAGTTTGTCTGTTTAATGTTGTTGTTTTACATGTCAGTAGACTCGATACATGCTATTTGAACTTAGCAGTTTGGAAGGAGCTGTCTGACTTAACAGCTGGAGGACACAGTAAATCATTAGGACTTTAAAAGCATCTTTGAAAGAGGTCAAAAGTCTAAAGGGGAAAAGCAACAGACCTTTGACTCTGTGTACCAAAATATTATACCTTGATGCAGTAAAGATCTGGGGAAACACACAGGGGCAGAGAATTAGATGGGGAGGGGTTGGAAATGCTGAAGATTAAAAGGAGAAACTGGAAAAGCAGAAAGGGAGAGAGTGAAGGTGTAGCTGATACTAAATGTTGATGTTGCAGACTGATGTTGCAGACTTCCTTTAGAGGCTTTTTTAATTGTCAAAGCTGTAGCAAGCATCTTTTTTTTTTATCCTCTAGATACTTTACCCTAGAAGTCTTATTTAACACCATAATTGTATAATTTTGTGCTCAGTTAGCTTTATAAGCCTCAGTGGAGGATCATGAGCATCCCTTTCACACAACCCTGCATTTTTCTGCTGTTAATTTAATGCTTACGAAGAGCCCATAAATTTGTATTGATCTTTTTTTCTCCTTGCAGTCTTCAACCACATTAGTATATGGAACAGATGGGAGCCTTTAACTCATTAGAGGGAACCAGTTTAATACTGATCCCATCAATCTGTTCTATTTTTGCCTTGGAGACCAAAGTTTTTCTGTGAAGAGTGTAGTTATATGCATCTGCTATTGTGTGTGTACCTAGATGGCAGGTTCTGAAGCTACTGAGGCAGAACAGAAGGAAGCAGGAACATTGCAGACTAGATGAAGAAGAGACCTTTTGGCATGCTATCAAGCAGAAAGCATAATTAGAATGAATTTATAACCACAGCAGCTACTTAAGGAAAAACAGGAATACACAAGCACAGCTTGATATGGTTCAGAGTTTGACCTGTTCATGTTTTTAAAACCCACAATAATTCAACTGATAAAGGCTCCACCTCCTTTACATTTAATCACTCTTGGACTTAAAATGCTCAAGAGTGTTTCCTACGTTAGTGCCTCTCTGAAATGGTAACATCTGGATGGCTTTAAGAACTGGTTTGAATCAGTAAAATAGGAAATAGTGCTTCTGTGATGAACAGATTCCTTCCATCAGGTTAGCTTTCTTGTTCTTTTGTCTAGATTTCTGAAAGGTTAGTGCATGAACAAGCAGGGAAAGCTTCACCTGAAAGGTTACCACAACTAATGCACAAATAAATCACAAAAGAGAAAAAAAGTGACAATTATTTATTAAACAAAACCAGTTTTTGCAATGACAGTAGCATCAATTCTAGTAATTAGCATGGTATACAATATATCTGCTTAATTTGGGAAACTCTTGGAAAGATGGCTGAAATATAGGGAAACTGCATATACTGAGAAAAACAGAGACTGGATTTTACAACTTTATTTCAAATCAAGACCATGGTCCTCAAAACACTGAAAACACATCCAATGACTGCTAATCTGAGCAGCAAGTAGAACTTTAATTGCATTAGTGGTATTGGATGTGCATATGAATGTATAATGCCAACAAAAACATGACTACAGAGCACATTTGGTTGGTTTTTAAGAGGTTTTATAGTCTCAGAAAAACAGTAAGAAAAATAAAGTAGATATCATCCAAGAAAACATTTATAAAGCAGACAACAGATACATTGTGTGGTTTTCTTCCTATGTTTCCAGTTGGTAGGAACAGGCCCAGAAAAATAGATCTTCTTTCTTCTAGAACTTTGTCTTCTGTTACTTATCACGTAACATGACACCACAATAACGTCAGTAGTTACTAATGCCAGCCAAATGTTAATTAATTTCATACCAGCAACTAATTATGGTGCCTTAAGCTGCATCTCCATCTCTTTTTACTTTTGTCCTCCCAAACAGCTGTCCTACTATTTCCTGAAAGTTCAGTTTGTTTCCTTTTAGGCAAATTACCAAAGAAGACAAATGTAATTTCAGATTATAGACTGAAGTAAAGAATAAACTGCAAGATCAGATAAATTCCTGTTCTAGATTTCATAAAATAAACAATTATGTAAGAATGATGCAAACATTTTCTAAGTGTATGTTTGATAAAAACAATATCTGTAAATCAGTGGTTTCAGACTTTCTAATTGCTTAGTAAAAAGGCCTTAACATTAAAATTCTACAAATATTAATTTCATCTTCTTTCAAGCTGAAATTTATTAGTAATTTATTTGTTTTTTATATTTGTTTTCTTAAAATAAAATAGAACAACAGGTGAAACATGAGACTATTAATAATTTTAACAAAGGAGTTTGTAAGTGGCCATTACAAATTCATGTTTATGTTCTTACAAGGGAAAAAAACCAAAACTCAACACAAATCTTAGTCAAGGATTGTATTAACTAGCTGACAGCCTAATTTGTTTTTTTTTTTGCATCTGCCAGTCAAGCAGATAATCAAGAAAACATTGTATTGTCAAACTGTGTTGATTATACCATTGAGTTCTCCTGTTTTGATGTTTTTAAAGGAAAAGTTTGATTAACAATGACACTTGAATTACAATTTTCTTAAAACTTAGCATAATCAGTCCAGACATGGCCATGTACATCGTGCATCTCAGATCACAAGCCTGAACCTCAGCTAACTGATATAATTGTCACTTGCCATGATAATCCTTGGTATATGTTGAAATAACAGAAATGTCCTGGGGCCTGTTGCAACTGCAAATGTGGGCGAGGACTAAAGCTCTTGCCTACAAACACAGCTGAGCCTGTGCTGAGCTGGTAGCAAATTAAAGCTTTCCAGAAGTGCCATGTCCACAGCTGGGAGGTTGTTTTGTGTGGGAATGTTCTCAACTTGCTCTCTGGAGGAGGGCCTGTGTGTACTTTAATAACCAGCTGAAAGGAGAATAAGGTTAGAAGGAGCAAAACAGTCTGTGGTGTGCTGCAGGCAGGCATGAAAAGCTGAGTCCAGCCCTTGCTCCAGAGACTCTTTGGGTATTTTAGTGGATGGATGCTGACTACTGTGGGTGGTGCTCAGGATTGCCCCCTTTCTCATCATGTGTCCTAGGGCAACCCGGGCTGGTGCAGTCAGAGACTGGCCACAGCACAGAGGCACAGCTTCAACACAACACCTTCACTGATAGCTGGTGTGATTTTGGACTTCAGATGTGGGTCCCACAATCTTAGGCTTCAGTGCATAAGCTCTATGAAAAAATCCCCAAAAATACCCAAACCAAACTATCAAGCAAAGTAAAATTTGTGATTTTTGGAGAAACAAGGACCCTTCTTGGACAAAAAGTGGCCTTAACTCCACTGACCTCAGGCAAAATCTGAACCTACCAGTGTGTGCTAGGCTTGTTTTGAACTGGTGGGCTGACAGGAGGAAGATGTGGGGTTGTTTCAGAGCTGAGCTGTGGAGGGACCTGGGGCTGAGACCCGAATCAGTCTGCCAAAATGAGGTTAAGCCTGGACTGGGACTTTGGCAATCAGCACCTCTTCGGTACAGGACAAAAGCGCAAACGCAGTTGTGACAACTGTACCGTAATGGAACAGTTTGTAGCACTGTCAAACAGAGGTCTCTGGATGGCATTTCTAGATGGTGATCATGTTCTCTGTTGTCCATATTCCTCCTACTTCATCTCTGGGCTGCATTTGGCTCTGAACAGTTAAAATGTACCTGAATCAAAATCAAGGGTAACCCCTCCACTCACTTCATCTGTTTGGGTTTTTTCGTACGTTTAATGTTCTATCTGGAAATTTTCATTGTCTTTGAGGTGATTTCAACCTTGTTGGAAAAGAAAGGTTGTCAAAATAAAATACAAAGTAATAGTATAAGTTTAATAAACCAACACATGTAATTTTAAATGTTCATAAAGTATAGAATTTTTTAATTGTCTTCTTAGAAATACCTTACAAATGAGAAATCCCAGACTTTCCCCCAGGTAGACTTTGAGGTCTGATATCAAAGGGTGAATATGTGTGTATGAATCTATAGATAATATTCTATCACAGGTTACCTTAGGCAATGAGGCTTTTATGATTTTAAATGCATATAGCCCTGTTTACAGCCTACGTAATGCAGTGATCCCTTGACAATTATAATATTTTAACTAATGTGTTTGGTTTTTTTAGAAAATGCTGTCTGGAAAAGCTTTGGAGATTTACTTGATTTAGAAATTAAACTGAAGTCCAGATTCTTATATATATATTAAGGTCCAAGAACCTGATGAATTGCTGCTGTCAGCTACACACAAATTATGCCTTGAAGCAGTGCTTTTGCCTTCACTTCCAAGACAGCATAAAGTTAATGAGCCAAACATATGAAATACTCTTACAAAACCAAAATAGAAGGGAAAATAAAATTTTGGACTGGCAGTTGTTCAGAAATATTGGGACTTTTTATAAATATGACCCAAAAATGAACAAAAGACAGAGTCTATTAAAAAATGAGAATTTGTTTTCAGTGGGAGCACTTTATACTGGTAACAAGTTTAGGGCAGCGTTTGTCAAAGATGCTGTGGTTTTGATTAAATTTGCCATCTATCAGTTTGTGTGACTAAAGTTTCCTGGAGTGGCTGAACCTACTCTGAAGGAAGCACAAGAGAAACTGAGAACTTGCTGGAGTTAGGTTAACTTGGTTAGAAATTTTCATGGTTTTTTGTGTATCTGTTCTGTGGCCGTGTCCTCTCAGAGGTTCAAGATCCCTTGATTGCTCTGCAGAGTGAGAGCAGCATATATTTCTCACTTATTTTGGCATGGTTGGGATACTCTGGGGATATGGGGGAATAGAAAAGCAATTTACTACTTTTTTACTCAAGGGTTGTTTTGTTGAACAAAATAACTCTTTACAGATCTACTATCTCTCTGTTTTCCTTAGACAGAGCCTCCCAGCTATCGCCTGCCCATGATCAGGACTTCTTACAAAGAAGTACAAGAAAAGTGTCTACGGAGCTGTTAAATTGCAAATAAAAGACACCAGTTTCATGAAGAACGTCACAAAGAAGGATGCTTGAAGGACAAAAGTTTGGCTCAGCTGCTACAATGGCAGCTCTAAGAAAAGGAGACCTCAAAGATGGGACAACTATGGGATCTACTTAAACAAAACGACTGTCACAGAAGAAGAGGAGTATATGCATCTCTGCTTATGATACAGAAGGTGTGTTGGTATTTTTCCCTGCCAATTTTGAATTTTGAGAATGATGAATCCAAACATAAGGACAGAAGAATAAGATAATTTATGTCCAGATTTGGACTTTGATGGCAGTGGAGACTGAGTGGAGAGACTATAATTTTGAATTAGTAAACTTGATCATCAGTCGATAAGTATCCAGAAAAGAAGGACCATAGAGACAGTCATGTTATCTGTTTTCAAATATGATCCTTTCACGTTAGGGTTGTGGACAGCTCTGTTTGAAGTGGAAAATGGTTTGTTGTTGGTAGTTTTTCCTGTGCTATCCATGGTACATGGGCAAATAACTCTGTTGCCAAGGCTGTCTGTTTGTTACCTGTCATAAACAATAGATTATACTTGCTTGTTTATTAATTCAATAGAAGTCTAATTTCTGGGGTCACCCTCTTAAAATATACACAGTCTTTCTCCAGGCTGTGTTGTGGTTATAAATGATACAGCTGCAACCTTGATGGTTTTTGCATCATTCTTCTCTAACTTCTACTTGTCGTGTGTTATTTCTCCTGCTGAGTTTGGCAGTTCTAGTTATTGAATTAAAACTTTATGTAATTATACTACCACCCCCTCCAAAAAAAAAAATCAGAAAAGAAAGCCCCTTCTTTGTTAATGTCTATCAAGATGAGGACCAATTTAAATCAGCCTGGAGCTTTTCTGCTTCAACATTAATCATGAACTGCAGAAAGCCATGTGTATTAGCACTTTTTGCCAGTTGTAAGTTTATGTTCTGATGGTGGTAAAATTCAGTGGTTGAGTAATTTATCCTGGAAATAAGCTGTGAACACCAAAAATAATCATGTGCCCTTTGCAATTTGCTGGTTTTTTGCTTAAAGAATTAGAATTGAGTGCACAAATACACATTTTCCAAACTGTGGCCATTGTTGACCAGACTTGCACTGCTCAAGATTCCTGTGTGTCATCATGGTGTGGGGAAGACAGGCACAATCTCTGAGGGCAAGGAGATGGCATCTAGCTCTCCTCCCAGAGTGATCTGAAAGCACTTCATCAAATAGGAAAATAACCATCCTGCATGCCTGATCTTGACTAAGAAGAAGATGGAGAATGAGCAGTGGGAATTGCATATAATCATGTCTCTATAATGATTTTGGTGGAACTCTTCCAAGATATACCAAGGACAGAATGATTTTATGTTGATGTGGAAAAAACCCACTTTTAATGTGTTTGAAAATGCATACTGAAGTGCTCGGCACTATGGGTGGGATGTGCTCTAACTTCAGACAGAGGCAGCATAGGAATCTGCATCCTGAAAACAGGATGTCACCTGGCAGCCAGGGGTCATCTGAACCCCAGTTGGAAAGTCTACACTACATCTGCAAAGTAGCTTAGTTCAGTCTGCTTTTGTCAAATTAAGCTTTTCTAATTCTCCAAGCAGCTCTTAGGGAACTTGGCCCATGCTCTGCCTTAGCAGCTCCTTCCAAGAGTGAAGGCACAAGGGACTGGCCCAGACTCACAGATGTCCTTCCTACTAACACTGAGTTTCAGCACACTCTGCTGCTCGTTATCCCTCCATTATTTCCCTTTCTAGGGAAAAGAGGCCAAAACACGGGGAAATAGCCTGGATCTTGTAAGTTTTCCAGTCCCTGAGGCAACTTCATGGTTACTTTTGTTTTGGTTACAGCAGTTGTCTGCCTGTTTGATGACCTTGTCATCAAGACAACCTTCCCTGCCTGCAGAGGAGGTAGCTTGTTGTCTGAGTCAATTTCTTTCCAATAGGGGAGCATTTCAGCCAAAAGCCTACTGTGAGACAATTTATACTGAGGAGCGTGGGAAGATGCACTGGAGAAGGTCATGCTTTCAGTAAATGTAGTAGAACCTGAGCATCCCAAAGTTCCCTGCATCTGGCTCGAAAGGGAAGAAGCTTCTGTGGGTAAGAAGGTCCTGGGTTAGATTCCTATCATGGACCACTGTGAAATACTGTCTTTCAAAAAGCAAAACTCACTTCATAGGCTCCCTAGAAATGGAACTCTTTTAGTCTGGAGGTGCTTGCTGCTTCATTACTGGCTCCCTGACTTGCCACCATGTTGGTCATTGCAGAGATGAGGGGACAAAAGAGGTGAGGTCACATGGGCCAGTGACAGAGCAGATTTCCATGGGAACATTCTTGAGTCAACTGGATGTTTTGTCAACATATTTCCTAGAACATTTCTGTTCTGATAAATCTGGCATTTTCTGTCAGAGAAATGCCAAGTCTAGAAAAACTTCTGCCACGTCAGCTGTATTTTCTAATACATGCCTATTTACATTAAAGTTTTTTCTTTGACACACTGTTGCTTTTCAGTTGGAATTAACTGAGATGTTTGAAAAATAGAGCAAGTAGCCTTGAAAGGCACACGTTTTCATGTCAACCATAACAAAAGCATTTGGGGTGGTGGGGGGGCAAGACTGTCATTAAATTGGTACCAAGCAGTGGCTGGGAGCACTTCTGAGTCCTGACAGCTGGGCACCACTTTGCAAGTGAGCAGACTTACATGAAAAGAGGGGATCAGGAGGGTCCAGCCTCTTAGCACTTCCCTGCTGAAGCCACCAAGGCCTGAGGGGAGTGGGGATGTCTGTGCCAGAACCCTCACCCTGGGCATGGTGAGTTGTGACACCTCAGCAGCCCTACAGAGAGCAAAGTTGCACTGGAGGGATGGTGAGCAGTACAATAACTGGCATGTATGGATCATTTAAATTGGTTTACTGCTGTGTAAAAATGCTGTGTACGATGACTGATGTGAAAACAGAAGAGGAGACTTAGGTATGAGCTATGATTCTTGGGTTTCTCCAGAGAAAATTGGTTTATCTTCCACTGGTCCATAAATTCAATTTGCCTCTTTGACTTCCTGTATTGATACAAATGGAGTAAATCAGATGACGGCTTAAGCAGACATGTTGAGGTAAGCATTTTTCATTCCCTTTTCTCAATTAAATGAGCTGCAATTGCATTACGGGCAACTCTGCTCGTCCAACTCATAAATATTCTTAATGCATTCTGTCTAGTGAAACCTATGGTGACGCAAACAACTGGCCCTCTGACCTGTCCTCTCCATTCTTTGGCATATGCTTGGAGAGCTACATTTTGAATTGGAGCTTTTTCTAGCTGAGATATAGAAATACTGAGAGTTCTTTGTATATCTGCTTTTTTTTTCATATGTGGGTACAGAGTGTCTAATTGTCAGACGGCCATTAGACCTCAGCAAATTGTAGCTGGAAGCAGGATTTTATAGTAAAGGCTTGCTTTTAAGAGCCATTCTGGTACTGGTTCAAAATTAAACATTTTATAGGCCATTTTCTTGCCTTAGAGAAGAATGCATTGGAATGAAGAGGAGATCTAAGGAGTGCTGATGCTTTTGCAAAGCCAGACAGAAAAAGATAAAAAGTGTGCTGCATGATGCTGCTAATATACAACATCGAAAATCAATGATGGATGCAGAGAAAAGGAAAGCAATAGGCATCATTTTTGTGGTTTTGAATTAAAATAAATTTACTTATGCTGAAAAATGCTACTTTATTAGCCTCTGTAAAGGTAATTTAAAACATGTTCTACAGCCTACACATGAACCAGTTATTCATTGCACTTGCAAACAAAGAGAACATCAAGTCTTTCAATAGTATTGTGCTTTTTTTTGTTTCTTTGTTTTTAATTTCTTTAAGTGCTTTGGCTGAAAGCTTATCAAATGAGGAGGTTATAATTTAAGCAGAACAATCCTGAAATCCTGCTTACCAAAAGAATGCAATAGACTTAATCAAGGACTAATTTAACTCAAGAGTTTTGGAGATTCTGTAAAAACCAATTATTGCTTTCTAATTTTAGGTTTTCTTACTGGCAGTATAACAAATTGCCACTGTTCAAATATCTATCTTTCTCCTTACATCTAATAAGTGTGAGAGTAATATACATATTTAATTTTTCATATAATATTTCAAGCAAGTATTTCAGTTTGTAAAGCCTATTGCAGCACTGCCTTGGTAAAGAGATGTAGAGGTAATATTTTTATGCAGCCTTAGCAACCCACCATAATATTTGCACCATAATGATGAAGTTTACTTTTCTACAGTGGGTTATCATTGAATTCTAAGATATTTTCAGGGCATCGCTAGTTGCTTAGAGTTGCAGAAAACTTTCATGCTAGTGTTGTGAAGATCCACAGAACACTTCTTTTTTACTCTGCCCTACAAGTCATGTGTAGTCCAGACACTCTCACTCGGCAAGACCACTAGGAATTAGTCACCCTGCAAGCCAGAGCCCAAGCCTTCCATCCTTCAGATTAATGTTATAATCTGCAGGCTACAAAGTAAGATGTTTACATTTCCCTTCTTAGCTTTGAAAGCTTTCATCTTGGCTGCTGAGCTGCAGGGAATTAATGGGTGTTTTTCTTACTCAGAACATTGTATAGATACAGGGGGAGGACCTACTCCTGAGAAACCTGAATCTTCTTCCTGAGAGCATCTCAAGGTATTTTCTGCTAGGAGAAGATACCTCAGTCAAGATGGAAAGGACCCATGCCTAATCTCTAGGATGGAGGTGAAACTTTTAATTAACTAACATTTCTTGGCTGCTTTCTGTATTGGGCATGTGATGTTTTCATATTGTCCTTTGGAATTGTGCCTAATTCTCTCCATTAGTTATCTAAAGATGCCAGGATGTCTGACCTTGTTCTTCTGAGTTGCACTGCACAGGTTAGAAGTGTTTAAACTTGTACTGTGGCTCTAACTTTCAACTTGTAACACAGAGTTTGTAAAAAAATGTAAAAAAGCCATAAAAGCCATCTTTTAAAATCAAACATAAATGAAAAATCGTTCAGGGCAGGTTCCACAGTGAGCTTTGTGTGCTAAGTCCTCACTTCAAGAAATTCTTGTTCAGATTGACATGACATCAACAAAATATAGAGTAGCTGAAGAGTGCAGAAAATGACATTGGAGAAAGCAAAGTCAAGTTTGGAGATGCAATTCAATCCACCTCTCAAATAGGGGACACTTCTGGAAACTTCTCATTGCATGGTGCACTGGGACAAGATCTCTGCTGCCTCTCAGGCTTCTGAAGCCCCTGTCCTTGCTGAGAGGAGCCTGGCACATTGAACTTTCCTGAGACTGTTTATCTGTGCCAGGAGACTCCAGTGGGTGGTCGAGCAGAAAGCTGCTGATATGACAGGATGATTTGCTGGAGCTGGGCATTGGAGTGGCCTAGATGAGAAAAGCTTTATATCTGAGCTGAAGGTATTGGTACATATGAAGGTAATGGAAAGGAAATGCAGTCCACTCAAAATTGTTTGCAGCAATCCTGGCTAGTGTTTCTGTCACTTAGTGTTTTCTGAAGGAGGTTTTGTACTTTAAAAGGAAGAAGGTGAATGGCTTGGTGCCATCATTCCTATTTAAAGATCACAAAGAAATTTGCATTTGCCAAACAATGCATTTACAATGGGTCCTACAGACGCTGTTTAGTTGCAAATGGGAGACGTAGGGGACAATGTAACCAGTGTGCTGTGGGAATACTGAGCAGAGATTAATTGTCATTGCATTTCACTAAGAAGTTGTAGCCCAGGCTGTGCAGGAGAAAGTACATCCTGCCACTATAAAGTTCTAGAAATCATCTGCTGAGTTGGATTAACAAATTATTTCTTTCTTCCAAAGTCTGCAGATTCTAACAGTTCTTATAATGCTTTAACTCTGTGAAGAATTGCTTCAAAAATTTAAAATAACTTCACAGATACTATTTAATGCTTCTAGTATAGGCCATGACTGTAATAATAAACAGTTACTGTCTTGTTTTCTAGATAAAATATTAAAGCATAACATCCATTTCAGCTCACTATGTTAAAAAACCCCACAAATTTTAGGAGGTTTGACAGATAGTAAAAGTAAAGAGAATATTCCCAGAAAGCAATACCTAAATCACACTTGAAATTCCAGTTATTCTCAGATTTTTTGCAGCCCGTAAGATTATGACATGAGCTGTTTAAGAACACAGCTTGAGTTATGCTGCTGTGAGAAGAAGCACAGAGCAGCATGTGGTCTCCTTGGACTCTGTCCCCACACAAGGTGCAAGGAAAGCTTACTGGTTTAAAGCAGCCAAAGTAAACAAGTGTCTTTTCAATAATGGTACGGGGCTGTATGATCTCCTTGCAAGGGGCAGGAGTGGCACCAGCAACCTCTGTGCTCAAAAGCCACGTCCTTCTCAGATTTCAGCAGATAGCAACTGCTCTCTGCAGTTTAAAGCAAAGCTCATGGTCACACTGACAGTGATAATTCAGGGACTTTTCAGAGTGTTTCTGAAATGCATCACGGTGGGGTTTTTTATTTAGCTTGAATATGAACACTGTCATTGGCAGCCGTCTTGCACTGATGACAAGTAGCTTAGTCCTTTATGGCCTCAACTAGCCAACAGATGCTGGCTGGTTTTGTCTGAAAAGAAAAGCTGAAATACTCTGCCTTCCATCAGAATCAGAGCATGCCTTGGAACTTGACCAGAACCTAATTCAAGGTTCATCAGGGCTCTATTCTGGGAAACTTGTATAGGAAGAAATCCAAAGTGCCTCCTTGGTTCCTACTTGAATTTCATCAGTGCAATAAGGGAGACACTCAGAGTTGTGTCTTTCATATTCTGTACACTTCTATGATTATGTTTGTCTGCCTAGTCTGTTTATGATATGTTAATGGTCTAACATCAAACCATATTTTTATTTGTTTCTGTAGTTTTTTGCAGTCAGGGGCATTCTAATACCCTTTAGCATAGATGAGTCCTTATATAGTTCTTTGGATTAAAAGCAGGGGTAAATCCAGTCTATCAATGGCCAGACACTATGTACCACATACAGAACATCCATCATACACTGAGACAAAGGTTTAGTGCTATAGTATGGTAGAATACACTATTTTTCTTGATATCTGTCTCTAAAAAACAGTCATCTGATCACTGCAACGTTTACTTCTTCGTATGCATGAGTATTGATTCCTTTTTTGTTGTACAGTACCTGGACATTGCTGTGAACATGCTGATGAGCTTTGCTAAGGTATCCCACAGCATTCAACCAAAGACAACAAAAATTTCATTTACACTTAAAGTGACAAGAGGTGGCAGATGCCTTGATTTATATCCCACTCTCTGCTGGCTTGTTTACAAGATTAATTATTCTTCCTAGGTGCATCCAAGAGCTTTACCCATAATATTTCTGTGTATCTGACTGCAAAAGGCATTAATAAATATACTTAATAAGTTAGGCTCATTTAGGACCACACATGTCAGACGTTTTGTGGATTTGCTAATTAGCAGTGCTGCACACTCCAAATAGGAACCTCCAGAACCTGTTACAAGCAGTCTGGTATTCAGGAAGATTAATCACCAGGCTGCAGAGCTCAGATGCTGAATGAGAATGTTCAGTGGAGAAATTAAATCCCTCCAGGCAAACTGTAACTTGCATACCCTTTTTCCACAGTCATCACTCAGCCACATGTTTATTTAAGATAGCAAATTACCACTCATGCCTCATCGTAAATGACTTACTGAGAGATGAAAAAGCCCCATCCAGCTCTACCCACAGAGGCTGAGCTTGGGTCCTAATAAAATGTGTATGGGAGAAACCACTTATTTGGTGGTTTTTCCACAGTGAAGGGAATAAAAGGTGTGACTTAAAGCACCTATTAGATTTGTGAATATTATGAGAATTCTATGCCTCCAGTGTCAATTTTTCTCTTGTTTCTATGTTGGTTTTCATGTATGTGTGGAGGAAAAAGGTGCATGGTAGACATTTATGTACATTTGCATGAAATATCAGCTTTGCAGAGAAGGACCTGGAAGTCCTGCAGGGCAGAGAAGTTGGTTGTGGTCCAGCAATGTGCCCTTGTGGCAAAGAAAGTTGATGGTACCCTGGGCTGCTTTAGGAGGAGCATGGCCAGTAGGTGAGGGAGGACATCCTTAGCACAAGTGAGAGAACACCTGGAGTGCTGTCTCCAGTATGAGAGGGACGTGACCGTACTGAAATGAGTCCATCAAAGAGCCAAAAAGAGGTTTAAAGGATTAGAGCATCATTTCTGTGATGAGAGACTGAGGGACCTGGAAATGTTCATCCTGGAAAAGACAAGGCAGAAGAAAGGGAAAAGGATCACATTAGAGGAAGCAGCCTTTCCTGGGCTTCTGATAAAATTTACAGGTTCAGGGTGCAAGACAGTATCTCCTGTCAGCTTGTGTTAGGCAGCAGAAAATATGTATGTTTTATGATTTTCTTCAACAACTCTATAACTGATCTTTTGCCCTTTTCAGAAAGAAATACATCAGTGACTAATGACTTCAGTCACATTATATGGCAAAATTAAACACACAATAGTATTAGGAAAAGCTATTTTTCTTCTCTTGTTCTGATGTTTATGACAAATGGTTCTGTGTCTAGCTGTAAATAGTCGATGACTAATTCACTAAATTAATGGTAGCAATTTAAGATGAACTATAGCAATATCAACCAAGCAGAAGTTATACTTGTGAAAAAAAACCCCAAACATTACAGTGGGCTCATTCCTCCTCTGTATTTTAAGGTTTTACCTAGGATCATATGTCTCTAGGATTTCCTTTAACAGCCTCATGTCCTTAAGCTTCTGTATACAAGAGCTGTTGTGGAAAAAGGCAGGGCATCTGGACTCTGTCTGCCATAATGCAATTTTATTTTTCTTCTAAGGTCAGCCAAGTTCATTGCTGAAAGCCAGCCCAGCTGAGAAGATTATTCTGTGACTCTTATTCTTTCAGGGAAGCATGAAACCAGATTTCAGTTTCTGGAAATGTAATGGGTTAAAATACAGTAATAGCCTTTTTTTCCTCTCATTTTTTATAAAAAAAATAGAGCTTATAAGGAAAAAAAATCTTCATTCTCAGAAAGGGCAGCAGCACAGTCAGATTTATCATGTCAGTTTTCTCTGAGAGTGCAGCTTCCAATAAATTTAATGTGCTGTCAGTGTTGAGGAAAATGTGTCCCTGAAAGAATAGGTATTGTAGAGCTGAAGAGACTCTTCTCCAAGAAGCAAAAAAATCACACCAAGTTTAAGATAATGTAAAGTTTTTTAAATGTACAAGTTTTCCCGAGGGAATTATTAGGCAGAAAAATAAAAAGGCCTCTAGTAGTACTTTTTAAGTTACAAAACTTATTGAAATACAGAATTCCCTAGGCATAGAGAATTGAGCCTTGTGGCTTGGGCAAAGTCAGCTTTAGAAGTAACTCTGAACAGGCATTAAAGAGAGAGCTGGTAAAGAATACACCTAATTTCCCTTTAAGGCTTTAGATACATTTCTAACTCTGAATAGTATTACCTGGAAGAGATCTACTCCTTTTATACCCAAAGGGAGTAAGAAAAAACCCAGAATTTTCATGTTGATTTTGGAGTAAAACCAAAGCACTTTTCCAGCCAGATCCCATTTGCAATGGTGGGACTAGATTCAACCTGATGAGATGGGAGTGGGCAAGAAAAGTGTGCATTTGATCATGAACCTTTGTAGCTGATTTTAAAAATCAGAGACAACTGACATACTTTCATCATGTCCTAATTCCTGCCATCCCCAAATTAAGATGCTGACTCCTGCTTGTAACTATATGCATGCTTTATGTTCCAACCATGTGTTCTTTCTTGTAGTCTTGCTGGCATGTGCCAGACCCCTGTGCCTGTGTTCTTATCACAAATTATTTGAACCAGTAAATAATTTTTTATTCATGCTTTTGAAGGCCGTGTGTTGGTATTTGAAAAACTGTATGAGACATTGTCAGGCAGTCTTCAACCTAACTGAACTGATAAAATTGTCTACATGTTTCCATACATGGACTCTTATCTGAAAGTAAGCTAGCAGCTGTAGACAACCTATGATCTTTAAAGTGTAAATCTAACTTCCATTTGGTGTAAATAACAACTACAGAGATAGCACGGCATAAGCTGGCCTATGCAATTTTCATAAAGATCCGTCATCCTTCTAATTAAATGAGATTAAAAGAGGTAGAGAAGCACTGTGCTAGCTGATACTTAGGCAATCAGAATGAATAAATCACTTCTCTCAATGTAATTTATATTTTCAGTTAATGTGATTGTCTGTGAACTGCCTGCAGTGTGTTCTTAAAACATGATATTTGCATAGGCTCTTGCTGAAAAAAAATATCCAGCCATTACTGCTGTGAGTAGAATCTGAAGTAGTGGGAACATGCTGAGCAGCAGGATGAGAGGACTGGAGATTTGAGACTTTTGGGGATCCTAGCTTCAGAGGAAAAATTGCTGTATTTTGTTTATTTTTAATAGTGTACAAAAATCAGAAACAAAGCAGTAACTGCCTGTGCTGGATGGGAACAGTGTCATGGAGAGATCTGAGGAGGCTGTATTTTCAGTGTGCACAGGTTTGGCCCAGGGTTTTTGTCGTCAGTACCAATGACCTTGCCCTGAAAGCCAACAAGGCATTACAAACCCTGCAAAACACTTGTGGGGAACTGACAAGTTGCTACACCACACTACTCAGTACACCTGGTTAGTAGTCCTTGGACTACCAATCATCTGACCAGAGTACAGCCGCCAATATTCATCACTTTCAGGAAGCTTGAGAAAATTTTAGGTTAAATTGATGTTTTGGATGTTTGCACACATGCAAAGGCAAAAGGAAATATGGCATCAACAGGTGTTGATGTTTGTTCTGTAATGTGGAAACTTAGAGTACATGGACTGTGTTTATGGGCTTATAACTGTGTGCTGGTAGTCATGAAACTTGCAGTCAGAGGTGATCAGTGTGTGCAGACAGGATGAGGACATGCTTTCCCTCTTACATGTTTTATACTTTAGGAAAACAGATTTTTATTTAACTGAGAATAGCCTTAGGAATTTTTGATTCTTAGCAAAACCCACAAGAATTAGGAAGTTAATAATAGATTTTCTTATAGGAAGCTTAGCAATCAAAAAATAACATTCCATATACGGAGCACTTGTTCACATCATCAGCCACATAATTCCCTCTCAAAAGTCTGAACTAGAGTGGGTATAAATAATGGGTTGCAGCAGATAACTTGATGAACAATCAATAGCAATTTTTTGCAGGAAGCAAAAAAAATCTTAACAGCACAAAATTGTCACCACATTCAATTCTGCTGTTTTTGTCGTTATCATCACCTGTTTCAGCTGAAGAAGTGGGGAGCAAAATGAATAAACAGAGGACAAGAAAATAAAAAAACAGTCCCAAAATCATCCCTAAGGATGATCAGAAAGAAGAAACAGAGGAAAACAGACAGCTCACCCAGACATAAAGTGTTTGCAGAAACTCTTTGAATTCTTTTGTAAGGGTTTGCTGGAAGTGGCACAAGTTGTCACAGGGACAGCTGCACTTGGCTGGTTTCAGGGCCTGTTTGCTTATCCAGGAGGCTTTGCATAAATACATAATATTTAGGAATCAGACATTTTAGTGCTAACCAAAATCACTTGAATGTCTTTTACTTTGGCAACTGAGTTTGTCACAACTTCCTCTATAGGAACCTTTCTGGAAAGGAATTTCAAAAAAGACTTGCTTGGTATGGAGATTGTGTTAAATTTCCCATGAGGATGATGATAATTTTTTTTTTTTTAATATAGTCTGTCTCTTATCAAATTGCTTTACTTTTGACTTAGTTGTTTCAAATATGGCCCTGATTAAGAGGCAAATGATGCCATGGGATGGCAACAGAGGGATTTTATTAAAAAACTGGGATTTGATTGCACAAGATGTCTGAGGTAGGGAGAGAGAAAGAAAGAGGAAACACCTGTCAGACAGATCAAGACACAGAGCAGGAGATAATCAGCTGGAACTACATGAGCTGTAAGGTCCCTGCCAACCCCAGCCATTCTGTTGGGGTAGAAGTTGTCCAGACTCCAGAAGTGACTCCACAGCTGCTCTCTGCTGGGCAAGGAGAGCAGAGGGTGCAAGGCTTTAGCCACAGGGTCAGCTACAATTTCCTTCAGGTGGATGTTTTGTGTGCAAAATAGAGGTGAAAATGGTGTGAAGAGCCTTTGCAGCACCTTTACAGCCACAGCAAGCCCGGAAGGAGCAGCTCTTGCTCCTGCTCACGCCAAACTCGTGCTGCCTGTCGAAGGCAGCTCTGCTCTCTGGCCATGGGCAGCATGGACAGGGCCGGGGTGGCTTCGCTGTCCCCGCTGCACAGCCCTGCTGCCAAGGGGTTCCCAGCATAGCTCTCTCTCAGCCGGGCTCAGCTGCACCTTCAGTTTGCCTGGAGAGAGCAGGGACAGCCCTGCCCTGCCGGCCCAGCCGGGAGTTCCCCCGCTGGCACCGGGGCTGAGCAGTCGCTGCTCACAGGGGACCCAGGCTCTGAGTGTGCAAATACATCTGAGAGAGAGGAAACGAAATCTGGAGACTCTTTTCTTGTGTGTTACAAACTTTATTAGAAAATACACATATTCTTCAGTAATTGGGTAATTGGGACTGTTCTGTCTTTCTTTGGTTATTTTCTGGGAAATTATAATGTATCATAATTACAACATATTGAATAGTCATGTTTTTATATCATAAACTGTAATACAAATAGACAATATTTAATAAAAATAAATTTGCTAGTTTTACTTCTTCAGTAAATTTTATCTTTATTTTTGTATTCTTAAATTATTCTTCTTTTTCTTATTCTCCTTGTTCTAACTACTCTTCTTTGCTATTCTAACTACTCTGCTTCTATATGTTTCTAAATTCTTATTCTTATTCCTATTACTTTTCTTCTTCTAAGTATTTTAAAATTCTTCTTCTTCTTCTTCTATTTTAAAATTCTTATTGGTATTCTTAAATGTATTTTTAAATTATTCTTCTTTGTCTTCTCCCTCTTCTTAGTCTTCTTTGTCTTTGTCTTCATCTTTGCTTTGTTGTCTTTATCTTTGTTTTCTTCTTTGTCGTCTTCATTTACTTCATCATCATCTTTGTCTTCTTCATCATTTTTGTCTTTGTCTTCTTTGTCTTCTTCNTTTGTCTTTGTCTTCATCTGCTTTGTTGTCTTCATCTTTGTTTTCTTCTTTGTCGTCTTCATTTACTTTATCATCATCTTTTTCTTCTTCATCATTTTTGTCTTTGTCTTCTTTGTCTTCTTCATCTTAATTGTCTTTGTCTTCTTTGTCGTTGTCTTGGAGTAATTTATGTTGAGAGTCTGTTCCAGGATCCTTGGGCTTTATGCCCAAGAAATGGTTGCTGTATCTTTCAGACCCAGGGCGAGGTGTGTGCAGTGCTGGGGAAAGGAGTTTTGGCATCCTTGGATGGGCATTTTCCAAGCCTCACTGCCCAGGTGTCCCATGGTGCTCTGCAGTTCGGTTTTCCTGTGCTTGCTTGGCTTTGTTGGCCCATCAAAAAGCATTTCCCTTCCCTGGCTGGAGGAGCTATGGAGCGATCTTTCAGCTCCTCGAGCTGAACCGAACAGCCGCTGCTCCGACACCAGAGGAGCGGGACTGGCGGGAGCGGGGCCGTCCCGTTCCTGCCCCAAGCCTCGGGAGCCAGGCAGAGAAAGCACAGCAAGAGACTCCAGCCGAACCAGAACTGGGTAAGAACTAGACATTGCTGTAAAGAAAGAAGAAGGACAATAAAAGCAAATCTCATAGTTATAAATACATGTATGTAGACCAAAGATGTCTGTGAACACTGTCTCCAATGCGCACGAAACCAGATCAGATAAATAACTGGCAGTAATCACAAACCACAAAATACATGTGCATGCACATGTATATGTGTCCATATATCCATGTATACACAAAGTTTAGTCTGGGGACACAGAACCTCAAATTAGATATGAAATAACATAAAGTAAAACATGCAGCTCCACACAAAAAATCAGCCCAGTGTAGGCTTACCAAGGCATACCTAGAAATAGGCTATGACTGATTGTCCTAGTTTGGGCCAGGACAGTTATTTTTTACAGAGGTGGAGGAGAGCATTGCCAGGTGCAAATTTTATTCAATACCATGTCATGTCACTTGCCATGGACAGGAGTAAAGGAGCTAGGAGGGGGAGTAAGGCACTCTCTCCTTTTCAGTTGAAGGAAAAAAACATGGTGGGCTAAATGGTCCAGCACTGTTTTACTTTCCATGTAAATGATTTCTTTGTCTTATACCTTTTTTTATTAATACTGTTGCCATCTCTGCTCATTTTTCTAATGTCATTGCTGTTCCCAGTAAATCATTTTTATCTCAACACGTGATTTTAATCTTTTTGTGGCTTCAGTTCTCAACTCTATCCCCAGAGTGGGAAGGGCAAAGCTCCTGTTATCATCTGCTAAAAAGTAAAATTGTACCTCTTTTATTTTGCTTGCCTGTTTATATCATCCTTAGCTTTCTGCTGCTGTGGATTTGTACAACAGGGCCAGCTGTTGGCTGTGCTGGCACCCTGTGCTCCTGGTGACAGCAGAGAGGTTGCCCTGGGACACTGCCCTGTTCTCTCTGCTGTGGTGCCTGCACCTTGCACAGCTCTGTGCTCTCCCAGGCAGTGGAACCCTCAGTCAGTGCCGTGGTCTCTAATTAATCCAGAACTTCATCTACAGCGCTATTCTTTGTAACTTCAGCTGCCATGTACAGCAGTCCACTCCCTGTGCTGAAGTTTTTGAGCGAGAGCCTGAAATGTCAAAAGCAGAGAACACCCAGTTAAACTTGCTCTTCAGGCATCAGCCCATCTGCTGACAGAGTCTTGCTGCTTGTTCTCACAGGACAGTGCTTTCACCATCTCACAGTGGTGGGTTTTGTTCCTCATCTTCGCTGGAGTCACACCGTAAATACAGAACTCTGTAATCTGCAGATATTGTACAAACAAGGGACAATAGCTGTAATGAAGACATGAATCCATAATTTAAGTACAGAATAAAGCCTCGTAGAAGCATAGGGCTTCTGTTCAAGACCATTAACTCTAACGAAAATGCACATTTTTCATTAGGCTCTAATAGCCTGCTGCAAAGCAGGGCAACTGCTGCGCAGTGTTTGTAGAAACAAATTGCTAATCAGTCAATAAGGATCTTTACTGTGCACTCTGCTACAGCCAGCTTTTACCCATTTTCTACTACACTGAATGATTTTAACTCCTTGAATTGTTACTTAGTGAAAAAGAAAATATGTTTTATTTATACAGCATTCACTGCAGCCATGCATAGTGAATTTTGCGTCCTGAGTCCATTTTGTTAACATTTATACAGGTGATTTATTATCACTTGGATTTGCCTCATGACTTTTTTTTTCCTAAGGTTCAGAAAATTTTTGTTGTATACTGAAAGCCAGTAATGAATTGAATCAATCATGCTTTTAGAAATAGATTTTATAATTTTATTACAAGTGCCCCATGCAACTTAAATCTTAATGACAGGAGCTGTTGCTACTGGAGCACAAAAGCCTGCTGATCAGTGTGGAGTGTATTATTCACACAGAGGAAAATTACAGGCCATACCACATATGTGGGTGTGTACATATATACACACATATATAAAATATATGTGAAATCACATAATTGATTTTTTGTTTACTGTTAAGAAATAAACTTTAATAATTTGTTTTCTACATATGATCAGATTTATTCATGTTAATGGTACTGGACACAAAAACTAAAAATGTATTGTTCTTCTTGCAATCTAGAATATGCAAGAGTTGCCACATTTCTTTTAACAATAAAATAGATAATTATAGTGGTCCTTGCTAGGCAGGAATTGATGAAGTCCTGTGGTTTTATGACAAGCAAGAATATGATATAATAGGAAATTGTCTTGATAATAAATGGAATATGAATGAATTCCTTATTTCTATAACTAGTGATAACATTAACATTTTGGATTGAAATGCTGAGAGTAGTATTTTTGTGTATTTGAAATTTCTACTTGTGGACAAGAAGTAATGATTTTAAGGGAAAGCCAGAGAGTTAAACATTGGTAGCTTGAAAAATAATGCTGGGACCTGGAGAAATGTAATAATTATCTGCAAATATTTAATTGTTATCACGATTAAATATCAGTTTTATTTTTAATGTTTGACCTTCAGATAAGCTGACATGAGAGACAAATTGATAGTTGGAAAGAGGGTAAATCACTAAATATGAAAAATAGCCCTGTACGATGAATGCAAGAAATCTTAGACATCTTTATTTTTAAGGAAAATCCCAGCTGTATCTCTGACACATATTTGATCCTAAGGATGAAAGATTGCCTCATGAATCTGGGAGACAGGTATTTGTTTATGAAATAATTTCACTGTTATGACTGAATAGAAACCTGAATTTTATCAGGATAAGCTTGAGAAATACTGTATTCTCCATATTATGATAGTGTTGTGTGCTGATGTTGACTGTCGGATTAGATTATTTATTGCAAAGATACATGTACATAGTTCTCTATAAACAGGGTATAAACCTTAGTGTAAAGGAAATGGAAAGCAGACTGCAAGACCTAAAGGTAAAATACTTTAATGCATTTTTCCCTTGTGAGTTTTGACTGTGTGTTCTGTAGTAATTCAGGAGCTTTGTACTACAGCCTTATAAATGGCATTATTATATTGGCTGGCTGGATGTTATCAAATGAATATCTCAAATCCCTTCTGCTCAATCTGACAGAGCTGTGGGATGCACATATATCCCATTTCAGTAAGGTGGCTCATGTAAGCTTTTGGAAAAGCATTTTACTTTTGTTCACTGACAGTGAAGTTAATCCTAGTGTTCTGAAAAGCACACATGCCATAAGGAACTGTGAAATACCTGCTTGTTTTGAAGAGAGTGGTTGAAGTGAATGCTGGCTAATGGTTCAGAAGTTTAAGCCTGGGGGGTAACAAGATAGGATGATGTGAAAGCTTGGTAGTTGACACCTCATTATATTAAGGAGTCTGGAAACAAGTTATTAACACAGTCTTTATAAACTAATCCCTTTTCCTTTCATTCATCCTCTCAGACATTCAAGTATGGATCCAGTAATAGGAAATCAATCCAAAGAGCAACAAATCTGAGATTGCTTAGACACTTGCTGTGCCTTGTTTGTAATGTTTCAGAAGAGTATCTGAAGAGTATCTGAAGTTGGACCCTCTCAGAATTGTAGTCCTTTCACTCAGCTGTGTGTGTCCCTGGCAATGGTGCCATCCATTAGGTCTGTAAATGAATTTAGTGTGATGAACTGCAGATATCATGTGAGCACGGCAGCAGCCATAGTCCGTTGAAATATAAATATTCCCACTGATCATAATTGAAGCTTTCTATGTTTTCAAATAGATTTGCTCTACTTTAAACACTGAGTTTTATCATAATGTTCTCTTTATAAGGGCTACTTTTTCAGCTTTGCTGTTTCCATCCTTTTGGGTTTTTACTCTGAGCTTGTGATGCCGATATGGTTGGAGTATGTCAGTGTAATGAGTGATGTATTGTGTCCAACAGAATGAATCACTGAGACAGTAACAATAACAGACCATTTAGAACCCCAGCCTTTAGGAGATGAGCTTTAGTGAGTTGAGGTTAACCCTCAACTTATTGAAACAGCCTCTACCTCAACTGGATTTGAAAGAAAACCAAGGGACTAGATACAAGGAAGAAATTTTTTATGATGAGGCATGGTGAAACCCTAGAACGGTTTACCCGCAGATGTGGTGGTTGCCCCATCCCTGGTAACATTCAAGGTCAGACTGGATGAGGCTTTGAGCAGTCTGACTGAGTTGGAGATGTCCCTGCTCATTGCAGTGGTTTGGATTAGATGGCCTTTAAAGGTCCCTGCCAACCCAAACCATTTTATGATTCTATGGTATTATGACCTGTCTGGTATGACTTCATCTTATGTCTCAGTATTGCAGAGAAACATTTGGAGCTCTTGTGAGATTTTTTTTTTGTCTGCTGCTTGTGTGCAAGCTCTACTGCTCCACTTGACCATCTGGTCCATCCCACTGTTTCTTCTGTGGGTCCTTGTCTCCTGCCTAGTCTTGCTTCTCAGGTAACAGCACTTGGTTCACCTCTAGGGATAACAGAGGTGTATTAGATTTAGAGGTAGCAAGACTGCTGGAAGCTTAACCCAGCATCAGGTTTAGCTAGCTTAGGCTATGACTGTGGAGGTACCTGTGCATTGCTTCTGTTGTCATACCTGTTTGTTTAGACTATCTGAAATATCTCTGCATATCATCACATTGTCCAAAATAGGCTTATCCAAAGTTGGTGGAGCTTTGTTAGAGCTCTGAATGCATGAAGATGACCTCATATTTGCAGCAATACAGTACAAATGAAGGGCTGTTTTGTGTCTAGACTCCTCCTTGGGAGTAATGCCAACAGCTGAAAAGGCAGATGAGTGGAAAAATTTTGCCCAAGAATATAATTCGGTTTATTTATTTGGTACAAACACTAAAGCATTTTTAGGCTCTCCTAGCTTGTGACTATCCAAAAACATAAATCTAAGCACAGAAATGTAAGTAAAAGAAGTGCAACACTTTGGTTGCTCATTTTTTCCAGATATTTCACCTAATGGAGCTGCACCAAGGAGAGACTGCTTTCCTTGGAGCAAATTGTGTTCCTCTTTGAAAGCTGAGGCAAAACAAGTGCCTGCTGTAGTGACCCTGCTATGCTTTGGAAACATGTGGTCAGTGCAGCATCCATGACTTTTCTGGTTATATAGGGTGAGTTTCTGGGATGCTCCTCTCTGCTGGCTCTGCTTCAATGTGATCTCACCCTGACCCTAAGTCTCCCAGGGCAGCATTTATATTCTAACTGTACAGAAGCTATGCTGATTTTTCTCACACTGAAACAGCCTCTGGGTTGTTTTTTCCTGCTTCACAATGGAAATTAACAGTTTCTCTAAGCCACTCTCTTCATCCATACAGAGTCCCTCTGGAACTCCATGCCACAGAGACCTCAACCTCAGAACACTCTCTTCCCCCTCAGGTGCTTTCTCTGCAAGACACACAACAGGGACAAGAGACTTGTGTCCTTTGAGGAGCCCTTTATACTTCTAAATAGACTTGGGCCTATTTAATGGCAAAAATTGTACATGACAGCTCATAGAGACACTGTCATCTTCTGCTGACAGGTTCTGCACTGTGGTAAAATACTGTCCCTGTCAGGTTTGACACATCTAACAGAAATCAGAGCCCCTCAGCGTCTCTAGGCCCAAATCACATCTGCAAATTTCCATGAAAATACTTGTAAGTGGGCAGATTTCCAGATATCAAGAAGGATATTTGCCCAGCAGATGTATGAGGTTTTTTGTATTTCTGTGTGAAACTCACAGAAAAACTCTTAAACAAATTAGTGGACACAGAATGTATTAGGCCTTTTTTTCCTTTTTGTGGTAGAAAACAGATTTTGTATTGCTAACTTTGGATTCCAGCTGGATCCCACTAGTTTGTACAGAAATAAAACAATGCTTTGCTGCTCACCACATTGCTTGACTAGTTGGAAATACTCCTGCAAGGTAGTTCTGGCATGGAGTGCAACTTGTGGTTCTGATGGTCAAGGAGCTACAGCTGGCAGGGGACAAACAAGTGCAATGTTCTTTTATCCTTTAGTTTGCTGAGAGTGGTTTTGCTAAGATCTGGGAGCTAGAGAGGTACTGGGCATGCCTGGCACTTTCAGTTGAGTAAGAAGAAATGATTCAAAGCAAATGGAAGGACTGGCACATCACCAGCTGACTCTCCAAAAGCTTTGGGCAGATGAAGAATGGCTACATGTTCTTAAGGAAAACACATTCCCCACACTGCAGAGGACAGACTGTTAAAGGATGTGCTGTTTGCATTAAAGCCAATGAACACATCCCTTTTCTCACCACAACTGAGGGGTGGCTATGTGCTGAAGTACATCCCAGAGTACAGGGTCCTCAGCCATCTGGAAAGGGACTAGGACAAGGGTATGTCATCCTTGTCCATCCTGAAAAATTTGCTTTTCTCTCTGTGGAAATCGTGCGCAGTGGAGGGCAGGAAAGTTGTGTGCCTGAGTGTTGCTTTTACAGACATTCAGGAGTCAATGAGGGCATGGGCAGCAAAGTACAGATGCTTGGAAGAGTTCCCAAGTCCATCAGGTAAGACAGGACCAGAAGCTTAAATATTAAGAGTGATATGCTTTAATGCCTTATTAGACTGTTAGTGATACATAGTGAAACGTAGAACAAAAAGACAAATGTAGGTTGCAAACTTTTATAGTAAATACTATTTACAGAGGGAAAAAGTGTGCAAGATGAAAAAACACAGTGGAGTAAAGCTATCCTCCTAAAGATGCTGCCTCCCTAGGCACAGCAGTGAGCTCAGCCCTGTATTTTCACTGAAAATACACACGCATACTTTCATCCCAAGGGAAGCTGTAAACCAGTGAAAATACAGATGATTGCTTCTGTCCTCTCCCAGTTTCTCATACTTTGAGCAATAAAGGTTGCTTATAAAGCCAGAGCAATTCTTTTTGCTCTTTCAGTCTGACTGGCATTAAGAGCCATTAAAATCTTAGGTGTTACTTTTTGCATTTTTTCAAGTAAACAGGTCATCAAAACTACTTTCTTCCATCCAATTTATTGCTGAAGTAATGTTTTTGCTCTGAGGGGCAAAAAGATATCCATCCACATTATACAGCTTAAGATTAGAACTCTTTTATTAAACTCAGTAACACGAGGAAAACTAAATGATTCACTGCCACAAAACACTGTAAATGTTCTAGGAAGTAATCTCCTGTCTCCACAGATTAGAGAGGCATCTTAAGTCTTGCAGGTCCAGTTTACCTATGTTTTAACTATTGCATGCAAAGCTCAAAGCAGACAGCACCTAATTCTCTTTACTCAGATGCAATTGCCAGTTCAGACAAAGCCTTACTTCTTGATTGATCTTTAAGCACTTGGGAATACAAAAGATCTCTATACTGTCAGTGTTTTCTCAGGTTTCTTAGTCAAAGCCAGCTCTGGCAAACTCCATTTCTTATGTTTTAGAATAAGTGCTGCTGGGACCCCTCTTTCCGTGATCTTACTCAATGGCTGCCCAGCATTTTTCTGGGACATGAAGATACCTCAAGAGCCTCTGTGTCTAAAATGGCATCCCTCCAAATAGGAAAGCATGATGGAAGAGGATGGATTCATCGTTTTATTCCTATTTCCACAGCAAAGAGTAATTGTGCTTGAGTATCACATTATTTTTCTTATTTTTCCTTCATACCCTGCCTAGTAATAGTGAATTTGTACTGTACCATCAGCCTGAGCCTGATGGGTCATTTGGGCTGTATAGACTGATGACTTACTGCAGTAAGCAACACTGTCATTAACCTGCTTCAGTGTTTGCCCAAGGAACCTTTTAGAAACTAATTTGAGATATGCTGACTTGAACAGTTAATTAAATTTGGGAGGCTGTGCAATTTTCCCAGCAATATTTTAGGAAGGTCTGTAAGCACTGGTTGTTGAGGGAAGAGGCATCTTTATAGAACATAAAGCAGAGATGAAGTCAGAAGTAATCCAAGGTTTCTGGTGTATTATATCATGGTGTATTGGATCAGCAAACAGATATCAAGTACTCATTCTGGAAAAAACAGCTGCAATTGCAAAGAAATGGTCACATATTTCTCAGAATTGGGAAAGTGTGACAGAACTGTTATTCCTGTATCAGAAACAAAAAAGAGGGTAAGCAGGAAAACTCTCAGGTTTGTTTCATGGACCCACTTTGAGAGCTGTGATTTCTGTCCCACTGTAATCCCAAAAAAAATCTATTTTAATGCTCATTGTAGTACCCTTCCAATGAAAGACAGAAAAAGAGAGAAGGAAATTAATTATTTCTTCTCAGAGACTTAACCTGCTACTTATGCTTTTTGTACAACTTCCTGCTGAAATTATCTGAAACATGCAGGCTGATGCAGACAGTACTACCAAGGGTCTCTTTATACTGAGAAGATTTGCTTTTGTGGTGGCTGTGATGTTCCCTGTCTCTGCAGTCAGGATTTCTGTCTTTAAAACGGGGGCACTGGCAAAAAGCTGTGGAAGACCTTTAGGTGCACCCTTGTTGTCCAGAACTTCCAAAGCTGGTGAAAATGTGGGTTTCTGTTCTGGTGTATAGATAGTGTTCCTTGTGACAATAAATTGATGCATTAGATACCTTCAAATCAAACACCTTTAGTAAAATAAATCTAAACTGCAATTGCAATCCCAGTCACACTTTTCCCTAATACTTGTGAGACATGAATTTTGTTTGTACATGGCATACTTTATGATTGCATTAATACTCTTGCACTAAGATGTTAGGAGAATGTTTTAAAAAAAAACAAAATTTGAATAAATACTATAAAATTTTCCAGAAGTACTTTAAATCAACTGCTCACTGTTAGCCAAATTAATTAAATAAAAGCAAACCAAACCAAACCAAAATCTCCATTTTGGTAAGAATGAAAAACCTCCAAAGAACCCAAACCCAAATATTTTTGCGTACCTGAATAGGGAGAGTGTTTTACTGGATGGTGACAAAATGAAATTCATCCCTAGTTTGTTGTATGTAGAAAGCTGAACCATTCTAGCTGAATCACTTGAGAGAATCTGACATGTTCAGCTCAGTGGCTCAACAAACTGTGTTGCTGTCTTGAAAGTGCTGTCTATAAGAAGTCAAGAGTTGCTTCATCTGCTTTCCAAGAAGTTCAACACATTAAATGGTTTCAAGAAGGCTTCCTCTACTGCATGCTAAATCAGTCTTGCTCTGCTTATATTATTTTGCTTTTTCTTCCAGTACTGGGAGGTCTTCTGTGCAATGCTTCAGCCAGCACAGGTATGCTTGGCATCTGCACAGTGGGATTTTAATTCTGGGTATGCACAAGAGAGGAGAGGAGGAACACAAATCACTCTCTGGATTTCTCAGAGCTTACTTTGGAGAATGTAAGAAAGAAATACATAAGAAAGTACTGTTTCAAATAAAATATCCAAGTTTTCCCCATGGGTGTTCTTCCATCACAGCCCTGATAATAGGGCAAGAATATTAAGGTTTCTTTAGATTCTGAAGTGTCTGATTTGAGAGACCTGGACTTGGATGATTTCATTGAGGAAGTCATCTGTGTCACTATATGTGCTGTGAATACATTATTTAAACAGTTTATGTAGGAAGAGTTGTTATTATTAAGGAATATCAGGGTATCCTTGTTTTTCATTGGTATCATAGTCTTCAACAAGCCTTGTTAGTCCCATTTCATCACCAGAAAATCAAAGCAGACATTCATATTTAGGAAAATCTGGCCCTGAATAGTCACTTGTATGTCCAAGTGTGAACATTGACAGCCCTGCATGCATAGTACTCCTCTGTATTTCCCTTTTATTGGTATTGGTGTTAAATGGGCAGTTTGGGGATATGAAGCTGCAGAACAGATTCATTACAGGGACTTCCTACCTCAGGCAGCAGCAGCTTGAATTTAAAGGCTATCTCCCCTCCCCCAAAGCAGAATGCATATATGAAGACAGATCAATGTCCACATCTCCCATTTGCAATAATTCATTTAGTTACATTAATAAAAGCTATCTATTTGATTTGTCAAATTGCATTACAAAGCCTGCTGGAGCTGACTGGAATTATCTTGTCTCCTGCCCTAGTGCCTGGCTGCCAAATCAGGGGGCTGGAGGTTAAGACCAGTTCTGCTATGGCTCATTTACTCTGGCTCTGCTGGTTTATTCCATTTAGCTCTAAGTAGGATGAAGGGAGACAAGCTTCAGCCAATTTGTCCTGTACAGCCTTCAGCTCCATAATAACTGGAGTGCTGTAGGTACAAGTACTGGAGTCACTGAGCTCCTGCAGGTCATGAACTCTGGTACAATGACTGCTTCTGAGTCACATGCTGGACTTCTGCCTCGTTTATGTGAAATCGGCTCCTATGGTTGTTAGTCATTGATAGCTCAGGTCTCCAGCTGGAACACATAATTGAAATTATAAAAGGAGTTGGAAGGGTAAGGGAATAGGGAAGATGGGGAGTAAAAAAATAAAAAAAAGGTTGCATGAAACATTGCTGTAAATCTAAGAAGTCACGAAGAAAGCAGCTGGAGAAACAGGCAACGGCATTAATATAAAAAATGCTTTTATTTTCTTGGGTTTTTTTCTCTGAAATGCATGTTTGTGCCTACAGTGGTGTTCATGCACCCATTTGGTAGATTGCTCTGTCCCATGTGTCTTTTTCTTTTCTCTTTTTTTGATCAGCAGATGTGATTCTTTTTGTAGACAGAGTCCAATCAAAATTATACCATATAACTCCACAGAAATGTTGTGAAAACCCCAGACTGATTATGTCTCTGCATGGCACTTGACCATAGTTATGAACTCTAGCCATGCCTAGAGTGCTCCTGCAGCTCCCAGCAGGAGGCTGGGGAGCCAGTGACCATCTGCTTGCTCCTAGATGCCTGAATGTCTGTAGGATGCTGACTGTGTGGTGATTTAACCACAGGATGAGACACCTGGTTTTTTGGCTGATGTCAGCCCCCAGGGAGGGTGGGTACCACACAGTGATATCAGCAAGCAGTGCTGAGATGCCTAACTAGTGCTTTACTGTGATAAGAGGCCACTAGCCAGCAGGAGAATGTGTAGCTTGAAAATGAAATTGAAAATGATCTTGGTCTCTGAATCCTGAGCTGAGGGTCTGTCATGGTTTTGCTGTTAATCACAGGTAAGTGATGCTGGAGAAAGAAAAAATCCAGGCAATTAAGCTGCAATTTTACCATGCTGCTAGCCACGAAAGTTTTCTCCAAGATGTATTCTGTGCAGTCACATTTCTTTCCTTAATGCATAGCATCTTGGGCAAGGGTGAATCCTCTTTTTGGCCTGGCTTAGGGGCTGAACACAGCTGGGAATGGCATTGAAGTCATAAGACATTTACCTGCTTTCTGTAGGAGACAGCTTTCCCTTTCCTGAGTCTATTTACTAGGAAAAGAAGATTCCTTCCCTCGCATCTCAGTTTTGACTGCACCGTCCTGAACATCTCATGGAGAAAGGGACTTACTGAGTCCCTCGATAGCAGAGCAGAAATTAAAAAGAAAGGAAAACAAAAATAATTCACATCATGCAGGCTAAACTGGCCCTTGGAGGAACTTCTATCCAAGTCCTTGAAAGATTTAGCTCGATGCTCACAGAAAAGCTATAAAACATATCCCATTTGTAAAGGCAAATGGATTTGTAAGGAAGACTGGAGGACATCTGAAATATTCCAGATTAAAACAGTTTTTGTCACAGATATTTAGTAAGCTTAATATTTTTAGTTTTATATTTGTAAGGGCTTATAAATACTTCCCAGAAGCCACTAAGAAAAGAATAATCTGATTTTGGTGAAGAATCAAACTTCAAACTGACAGTATTCTGCATTTATGGTTTTGAGAGGTGATAAAAGTCAGTGTTTTAGTGGACATTTTATTTCTGACCAGCTACTCAAAAATGTTACAAACCAAACACTACCCACTACTCACTTAGCTCCTGCAGAAGCACCCAAGATTTCTAAAAGCAGTATTTGCAGTTAAAGACTAAGTAGGATAAACAACTGCAAAAGAAGAAAACATGTTTTGTTTGAGGAGGGTTCATTCTCATCCTTTACAGGAATGACTGGAAAACAAAATATCACCTTGGGTTAATATAACCTATATAGCTCAGTCTTGCTTCAGTGCACGTTTCATTGTGCAAGAGCAGATGCAAGATGAGTTTAGCTGGATGCTAAGCTTGAAGAGAAACATAACCACATGATTCCTCTATCATTCACATTGTCTGTCCCCAGGCAGGTATTCAGTTTTTCTAAGTGATGAGCTCATTAAGATTTCTGCTTCTTAAAAGCCCCTCAGGGACATTTGTCTGTTTACCATTCTGTATTTAAAGTCTGTAACTGCAAAAAATTTATTGCAATGTCCTCACTCAGCTATCATAATAATACCAATATCTTGGACTTTTAACGCAAATATCTTCCCAAGGATGGTAAATATATAGTTTGAACTTTTAACAATATAACCACTTTTGTTTGTGTGACAGTTTTGCTTTAACATAATTGTACTTTCAGTTGTCTACTTGTGAAGTTTTCTTGCAAGCTCTGGGCATGTCGAGGCAGGTGTGTTTGCATGTGCAGATCACCCGTGAGGAGCAGTTGTAAGGAGGGATGGAGAATGGCTTAGAAAATTGGACTCATGAGAATAAAATAACCAAAATCAGAAACCACCTTGGAAAATGTCAGCAACACAAGTATTTGGCGAGATGCTTTCAAGGAGAAAATTAAAACTTTTGGCTGCAGTAGAAGTTCTGGACACAAGTCTGCCATAATTTTAAACAGATGCACAAAGCTTATAAATACCAAGTATATTGTGTCATGAATGATGTGCATTCTAATTTTGAAACTCCCTATATAGGAGTATATATAGGATGTATATACTATATACTATAGTATATACTCCCTGTATCAGATCGTATTTTCATTCAGAGAATACACATTTCGCTAAGAAACACAGAAAGCTAACTTAAAAAAAGAAAAAAGACAACTTTATACAAGAAACATTCCATCTTCCTATTATTAATAGTACAGAATGTGTCCTGGTCTTTTTTATTTTAAGGGATTTAAAAGCACAAAAGAGGATTTGAAAGCATCTTGACACAGACTTGGAACAGAGCAGCTGTTTAAAGTGAGAAATATGTCCAGGCTTGTAGAGCTCCAGAAGACACAGATGCACGGACCTGTACTAAAGTAGGTTGTGAGAGTGCAACTATCCTGAATGTGAATGAAGGATTAATTAATGTTAAAATAGCCATGTCAATGTTTTAGGCAACTTGCCTTTGGTCCTTACAGGACTTCCTTAGGAAGCTACGTCTAGAGACATTCACTGAGGGGGAAACTAAGCTGCAGTAAATGCATGCTACAAATAATAACTTTTTTTTTTTTTAAATACAACATGATAACCCTAATCTAATCACTGAATTCCTGATACCACACATTTCCCATACCATATTTTGTAGTTCTGCAGTTGTATTTCAGAGTGTCTTCTTCACTGAGCATTCCAATAGCTTTTTTGCAGCTCTGTCTGTGATAAGATGATGAATCATTCTGTTCCACTCTCCCTAATAAATAAGTCTTTTGAAACAGAGCTTTACTGTTCGTATTGTTCTGTGTTTAAATTTAGACTAATTCAGAAGATATTTTTAAGATCTGAGATGAAACTCTGTGCAAGCTATCTAAATATCAGATTATGCAAATAAGGGTGGATCTATACATAATTTTATTTATTCTGTGTACTGATATCTACGTGTTGTCTCAGGTTCTTGATAGTTCTTTAAAAAACCGAGATATTAAATATCCTTCCAGCTTCAGCTAACAAGCCATTTGTGGTGTCTGCTGAGAAGCTGTCATAGCTAAGTGTAACTTGGATCAGCCAGTCTGCCAAATGGCAAATTTTTTGCAGCATCAAATGATTTTTCTTTTGTTAAAACAAAACAAAAAATCTTTAAAATATAATGGCAGATTTAGACTAGGAAAAGTTGAAGCAGCTATGACAACTTTTTTTTCTCTCTTCTGATTTATTACTACTTAGCTATATGAATGTGATGTAATCTTATGTTTGTTTTGCTGTCCTACATAAATACTGACATCACAGTACTTTTATAGTCTAGGACTAAGAAAGGTACAGGGGAATATGACACCTGTGCCAAGACAACCCTTAACCTTGAAACCTTCATTGTCTTTACCCATTCAGCAGTGCAGGGCAGCTCCAGAGCTGTAATAAAGCCCTTTCCTCAGGGCTTTATTCGAACATAAAATCCCATCTTCATTAAATATTAGATTGCAGTATTGTTTTAACTTCCTTCTGATCTATTTCACAGAGTTATAGAATCATTCAGCATAAGGTTGGAGTCCAACTGTTAACATGGCACAGTGAAGTCCAGTACCAAACCAAGCCCCCAAGTGACACAGCTGCCTTCAGGGTGGTATCCTTCACCACTTCTGGGCAGCCTGGTCCAATGCTTAGCCACCCTTTCAGTGATGGAGTTTTTCCCAATATCCAATCTCAACGTCTCCTGGTGTGACTGGAAATCATTTCCTCACATCCTGCCAAGTGTCACTTTTAAGAGGAGACTGACCCCCACCTGGCTACAGCCTCCTTTAAGGTTCTTGTAGAGGGTAGTAATGTCCCTTCCTGAGCCTCCTTTTCTCCAGGCTAAAGACACCAGCTCCCCCATCTGCTCCTCATAGGATTTGTACTACATATTCTTCATCAGCTTTTTTTGGACACTCCCCAGAATTTCAATGTCCTTCTTGCAGTGTGGGCCCACTGAACCAGATTTGAGGTAGGGCCTCACCAGTGTTGAGTACAGGGGGACAATCACTGCCCTGTTCCAGCTGGCCACACTACTGCTGATCCAGGCCAGGATGCCCTTGGCTTCTTGGCCACCAAGGCACACACAGGGTCATGTTCAGCTGCTGTTGACCAGGATCCCCAAGTCCTTTTCCAGCAGGCAGCTTTCCAGCCACTCAGCCCCCAGCCTGTAACTCTGCATCACTAAGAAGGTTCCTTTATCACAGGAGGAGATCAGGTTGGTCCAGCAGGCCCTGCCATTGACAAACCCATGTTTGTGCTGGCTGGGCCTGATCCCCTGGCTGTCCTGTACGTGCTGCATGACAGCACTCAAGGTGATCTGCTCCATGACCTTCCCCAGCACTGAGGTCAGGCTGACAGGCCTCTAGTTACCCAGATCCTCCTTCCAGCCCTTGTTGTACATGGACAAGATATTTGGCAACTTCCAAACACCTGAGATCTCCCTGGTTAGCCAGGACTGCTGTTAAATGAGGGAAAGTGTCTCAGTGAACATTTCCACCAGCTCCCTAAGTATCATGTGTGGATCCCATCTGGCCCTATAGACAAGTGTGTGTGTGTAAGTGGTGCATCAGGTCTCTGACCATTTCCTCTTGGATTATGGATGCTTCATTCTACTCCCCATCACCTTGTTCCAGAATAAGGCACTGGATACCTGTACAACTATTAAAGACTGAGGCAATGAAGGCATTACACACCTCATCCTTTTCTTCATCCTTGGTCACTATGGTTCCAATAGGGGATGAAGAGTCTCCTTAGCCCTCCTTTTGTTGTTGATGTATTTATAGACATGTTTTTTGTCGTCTTTTCCGGCAATGGCCAGGCAAAATTCTAATTAGGCTGTGGCCCTTCTAATTTTCTCCCTATATAATTTCATGACACCCTTGCAGTCCTCCTGAGTTGTCTGCTGCTTCTTCCAAAGGTTGTAATGTTTCTTCTTGTTTCCCAAGTTCTAGGAAAAACTCTCTGTTCAGCCTGGCTGATCTTCTTTTCTGGCTCATCTTCCAGTGCATGGGGATGGGCTGCTCTGGTGCCTGTAAGATTTTCTCCTCCTTGAAGAATGTCCAGCCCTCCTGGACTCCTCGACTCTTCAAGACTGCCTCCCAAAGAAGGGACTCACTCAACCAGCATCTTAAGCAGGCTAAAATTTTCCTGTGCAAGTCACAGGTAGCCTTTCTGCTGACATCCCTCCTTACTTCAGTGGCCCTTTCAATGGTCACTGTTTTGCTCAGAATTATTTTGAAATTTGTTTGCTTAACTTTACCTACCTGAGAGGCTAGGGTTTGGCAGAGCTGGATAATATTATGGTTAGAAAAAAACACTACAGAAACTAAACTATCCCTCAAAATCTTTCATGGACTGCTGGTGGCAGCCCCCTAATATGCCAGTCATTACATGTTAAAGTGGAAAGGGACCAATATGCATCTGGGAATTTTATTTATTGGAAGTAAGACCTTCAGCATCTAAAGTTTTTCATTTCCCCCAGTGATGACCTTGCATTGGGGGCTTTGACTGCAACAAGATCAGAATTGATGGTGGTTATTTACACTTCACTCTACTTCTTGATTTCACTTTGATGTCTGTACAAAATGATTGACTTACAAAGTATTTCTTCTTCAGCTGAGCCTTGGAGAGTGAAGACAATTAATCTTTCCGCTCTAAGATTTTAATTCAAGAGCTTTTACTTAAAAAAAAAATATCTGCATGTGATCCATATAATTTAGGAGGAAGAGAATACTTCAACAATGAAATAAAATGTTTGAAGTGAGAAATATATTTTATATATATATAAAGGTATATTTGAACACAGCACATTTACTATGGAATCCCTGACAGTTGTGAAGGTCTCTCTGAAGGTTCATGTACACTCACACTGCTCTTTAGATAATTTTAAAAATCTACAAGAAATGGAACTAGGGCATGAAAGGACTTTCAATGAAATATTTTTTTTTTCTTATTGCAAGTCTGTGTATTTCAAAGATTCCATACTTCAGGTCTCTTAAATATGACATTATATATAAAGATCTAGTTGTTCTAATTAAGTTCTTTCCCTGTATAAGTACTTGTAAAGTTATATGTATGTATACAGTTAATTTTTACCACTCTCTACGCCTTTATTAAAATTACTTCAGTATTTTAGATTTTATTTTGCCATCCATCTGCAAAACTCAAAGTCTACTAGGAGGAGACAGTGAATCTTAGCTAGTTGGATGACTAACCTGTCAACCATACAAAAAATGGTATTGCGTTAAGGGTTTGGGGTCTTTTAAAAATATTTGGCCAAGAATAAGAGACGAGTGTAAACATAAGCCCTGGCTTAAAGTCCTCCAGAAAATTACCTACATAGGGATGAAAAATTCATTTACCATTAGAGTTATGTGCTATGAAATCCCAGGAATGGTTGTTTTCTAACACAGGATTAGTATAGATATATTATATTGGCTGTCTAAAGCATGTGCTATTACTCCAGGATTTCTTTCATAATTGGTTTCAAAGAGATATTTCAATATTTGAAAGAGCAGACAGTTGTTTATTCTGAAAGTGCCGGCCACGGAACTCTAATATCTACTAGATAAGGTGTAAAACCTTGAGCCTTAGATAATAAAAGCACAAATAAATTATAAAAGCCTCAAAAACAGGCTGGAGAAATGAGCAACTACAATTTCATTACCTTCTAATCCTTCAGGATTCACATTTCATTAAAGAAGGGATCATTTCAGGCATTGAGACAGAGCACTGAATTTATAAGCCTCTAAGGTGTTTCTAATTTTCCTATCAACTACAGGAATGTTGGAAATGGGTAGGCAGTTCATGTGAAATGAAATGCCTCTTGAAACAATAACATTATTGTAACCAATTAGCAATTGCTAATTTAGCAGTTAATACCGTGCCAAGCACAGTGTTTGACTGGAAGAGAGTGTCTTTGCACACCAACATGACAGTTTTATAAGTCCTCTACTACAGGAAATAGTTCTGCACATCAAATTATTAACACCACACTGCATGCACAAGGTCATAGAAAACCTGCCAGACACTCCTCAGAACAAATGAGAGTCAAAGAACGGCCAGGTTTTGAATTAATTTTGCTAATAATGTACTGGGGAAATGGCTGTTGAAGCAGAAGGCAAGGGATGTATTAATTATTTCTATCATTATTTTTATTAGAACAGCATATAGGTATTCCAGACAACTTTAAGCCTTCTTGGGCGCATTGCAGACACACAGGAAGAGATGTTGCCTTAGAGACCTTAAAGCAAAACAAACAAGTGGAGGACAAGCAAAAGCAGAGGTGCAGTGTCTTCTGCCCAGGCAACACGTGAGAGATAAGAGGACTCCCTATTTCACTTCCTCTGCCCTGCTGCTTGCCCAGTTGGCCTCAGCTAGAACAGCAGCATCAAACACCCATTTTGTAAAAGTGACCAAGGTGGTCTGAGACATCCAAGAAGACATTTTGGATGGATCTGCCACCCTTCCAATTCCCTGGTTCTACAGACAATGACATTCCCTTCCTAGTCCCACTACTTGGGTTTTAAGGCAGGACACTTAAGAGCCATGTAGCCTAATTTGGCATTTCTTATTTTATTTTTTAATAGCGAAACTATAAGCTGAACCTCAGGAGTTGTGTGCCCAGCCAGTTTGTATGAATGTTTGCCCTTGTTCTCCCATTTAATCCCTGGTAGCTTTACATATGTCCTCTTCTTCAGCTGTATGGGAATAACTCTCCAGAACTCACACTGCCTGCCTATATATGGGTGTTTTTCTTCAGTGCAGTGAAATGGCAGCCATTTGACCTTTGCAATAATTATAAAAAATAACAAATTCATGGAGACAAATTATATAAGCAGAAATTAGACAAACCCAGAGGAACAGCCTGGTGCAAACCTTTGTTACAGTAGAACAAATAAATCCAGCAAATGGATCCAAAAACTTTTCGTTATCTCATGCCTTTAGTGACAGATTGGAAAGGAAAAGATCGGAAAGAAGCAGTATGAAGACTTTGAAGAGGTCACATGCTTCCAAGGCCTGCTTCAGCTTCCTCTAATGCATCATCTAGGGATATCCAAATCATACCACCTATGTGAGCCCTATTCTTGTCACAGACCCTCAGTTCCAGCTGCATATATATGATATGGTGGACATGCATTTGGAAAAGCAATTTCTTGGTGCCATAATGATTGCTAATTTCAAAGACTCTGCTACTTATCTAGAAGTTTAGTACCTCTCCTTACAAAATATTTGTACACAGGCCATTGCTGGCTACAGCATAGGTGTGATGACGTGCAAAACAAACACATCTAAGCTATCCATTCCCATCCTAATTTGCTGGTGGTGCCTTGATTTAGAAGCAGAAGTTAACTTGCTATTAGTAGCTATCATTATTTCCAACTTGCTTTGTCTCCATACATATATTGTTTAGTAAAGCACCATATTTTTTATTTGGTCTTGTTGCCCTACCATGTTCTGTGTGGCTGAAAACCATCCCAGGCCATGCATTTCAAGTGAGTTTGTAAACAAGAGTTTCCTCACTGATAACACCTGTCACAATGGCTCATTGTGTGATTAACAAGAATCGATTACTAATGTGACTTTTACTTCTGAACATTCAGTCATAGCTGGCAGCTCTTCAGTTGCATCCCCACTGCTTTTTTCCAGGATCACTCTGGCATGCAGTGGCAGCAGGGACAGGAACATTAACCTTCATTACTAAACTGAGTAGTGGAAATGCTCTGCATTTTTTGGTCCTGGTATTGCTATTCAGTGTCATATTGCCAAATGCCTCTTTTCTCTGACATTTCTTCTCATGACTGTAGATACTGTATTTGCTGTGAGACTTCTGCGTTTCAATGTCCCTATATTTAAATTAGAAACATGTTGTTAAATTAATCTTTTTGCTGACAGTTTCTCTAGATTCATTAAAAACCTTTGCAGTATTCCTTAGGTTGTTGGAAAGAGACATGAATCTACAGGAGATGTTGAGAGGGAAATGGATGAGCAGTGCAGCTGTAAATGCTTTACTAGGTTAAGTAAAAGGGAATGACACAAAAAATCCCTCAGACAAAGCCTGCCTTTTTGAACATATGGGCTACAAGACAACTAATTTCTCATTTTGCCTTGCTCTGGTGCATGTATTTTTCTCACAGTATACCTGAATAGAAACTGCTTGTGAATGAAAATTAGTTACAAAAAGGCAGTGTCAAGATTCCCAAATTTTGATGCAAGCATTCATGCAAGATAAGCTAAACATGTATTCTAGTTTATCACCCATGGGACTGAACTGTTTGTACAATCCAAGTTTTCTTAAGTTTGTATTTCTGCTTTGAGGTGATTTAGTATTCAAGGAGCAAACATTCAACTCTTTTTAAAAATTGGGTCCGCTTAAAATGTTAGCATTGAAATCCTGTTCAGGATTTCAGGAGACCTCAGGATTTTCAGGAGAGGTCCTGTTCAGGAATGAAGGCTTCATCTTTTCTTTAAGAAGGGAAATCAGCTCCTTATGAAAATACAACTAGCTTATTTTCCTTATTCAAATATTGTGGTTTGCTGCTAAAATGACATTTCCCTTATATTACAAGCACTTTTGATTAAGGGAAATCCTTGAGGACACTTCACCAGAAGTTGAAAATTTGATTTTAAACTGATTGAAAATACAAATTTTATTTTCAGTCCTAAAATTGGGTAACTGTGCTTGTTCCTCAACATGGACACTTTACGTGCATAGCTGCTGTAATGAGTGCATACACAAATATCAGACAATATGCAAATATCATATTAACTTACACACTAGAATACCAATCAGTCTCTGTCAGCAACCACTACATGATTGCTGGATAATTAGAGTTTAACTCATTGAGTCCAAATCTTCCTTTCCTTGTCTCCTGTGAGAGGTGTTTCTATACCTTCTGCTTTCACACAGCTGATCCTGCTCAACAGCATGTTCCCATGTGTGACACCAGGAAGGTGTCATTATTGTCCAATGGCTACAATTAAGATACTGTATAAGATAACTCTCTAGACATTTTCATTTTTATTGTCAGTTTTCTTGGTATTATTTTAATTAAAACAATCTCCCATCTTTACTAGGAACCACAGTTATTTTTTCTCTCCTGTTTTCATAAACCAGATCCTGCTGTTCTGTATAGTTTTTTACAGATTAAATAATTCATTTTAATAGCCTATCTTAAAATTTAAGGAATAGAGTTGTCCTTTTTAGGTTGGCTGTCTTACCTTTAGTTATTGAAGTTTATCAGTAACCTAAAATTAGGATATGGTTTTGAGCGTATAATAATTAAAATGAACATTTTACAATATCCAGCAGAACAGATAATTGATGTAAAAGAATATAATATCTTCAAACATTACTTAGCTGTTGGGCAGGAAACAAGAATGAAGCAGAATTTATTAGTTCATAGATTTGCTGGAGCATAGTATTTTCTAACAGCCTCACAGAATAATGAAGCTTACATAGCTCTCTGATACACAAGCCCTGAGACATTGAATTGCCCTGAGATATTGTATTACTTCTGGTGTTCAGTTTACTTCGCTGTCATATTTCTTTCACCTCATATTTGTGGGCATGAAAAAAAATCTGTAGAGGCTAGAAATCTTTATTGCTAACTACTTACATTCCAAGCAACTAGGCTTGCACTTTGTATGTTGATCACTATGGGAGTGGGAACAGCACGTTGTAGAGAAAGTCAAACTAAGACACTCTAGATTCCAAAGATGCTGGTATATAGGAGAGAAGGAAACCTTAACATTGTTAAAGGGGCAATGGCATGTTATGCTGGGCAGTTCCACAAGTAAAGTGGAAATGCTCAGCATAACATGCCATCAAACCAGCAGAACTTCATTGATAGTAATTTTTTGCGTGTGTGATTCTGTGGTTTCTGAAGATGTCTCTCTCCCATTTTTGACTGACTGTAAGTAGGCCATATACAAGTTTATACCCAGACAACTCATGTGGTGCTGAGGACCAGAACAATACAAGTGCCAAAGGATGGAGAGGCAACAAAAAGACCTAGAGGCTGGTAGGCAGCAGGCACCTCCTCATGCCTCTCACCATGGCCATGCTCCTGCCCAGCCTCACAGGGGGACAAGCCTTACACTGTCATGGCTCTGCAGTGGTTGGTGGCATAACATAAAATTGACTCTGTTGGCAAAAGAGCAGTTGTCACAGCAGATCCCTCATTAGGGGGAGAAATGAGCCAAGACACAGACTCTCATTTAACAATGTGAAAAGGGCCCTGGCTTATTCTTCTCTACCATTCAGCCATTCTGACTCTGACTACATCAAGCTCCTACTGTAGGGTCCAACTGCAGATTCTGACTGCTGGTTACTTCCTGATGGACTGTGACTGCAAGTTTGCAGACTGACTGCAGAATTTCACCTAGCTCAGCTATTACAGCAGGCTCTAACTCCATCAGACCCAGACTGACCTCTCAGCTGATCTTTTACAGCAGCAACTCTCTTCCTTGTTTCATTTTTCTTTGTGTCTCTCTGGATTGTTCCTTCTTCCTCAGAGCTCCTCTGCCTCAAAGGTTTTCTTCCTCAAGGTCCCCTGAGCAGGCAACCCACTCCCTTTATCACACTTCTGTTTATTTGCTGTGACCCATTAAGGGCAAGGCTGTTCCTCTTCTTTGGTAATTAGCACAACTGTGATTTATCAAGGGCGAGGTTGCCTGTAACCCTTTCTTCTACACCGACAAGCACTGATCAAAGATAATCTGAGTTTTATCTAAACATGCTGAAACCACAAGAAACCAGATAACTGGAGCTGCCCCTTGACTGACATGCCCTCAGTGACACATAAGTTTTGGAATTATCTTTCCTTTTCAGTCTTTTTGAAAATTGTGTCCAATTTTTTGATGGATGTGAACTGCTGAACCACACAAAGTGCAGTTCAGCATTCTTATCTCTGTTATTAATACATAGATAATAATTATATTCCATTAGCAAATTGGCAGGATATATTCAATTCCTTTTGCTTGCAATGATATTCATTAGCTTAGCAAAAAAAATGATCTTTTCCTTTTAGAAAGAAGTAAGTGAATTTTAGTGCTTCAGTCATAATTGTGGAAAACTCTTGCTTGGAAGAATTAACAAGTGGCTAAGTGCCATTATACATTGGAGGATCCCACTCAAACTTACTTCAGGTGTACTTAGACTCCTAGAATGATGCACATTAGGACCAGGAGCAATATAAGATGTAGGTCTGTGACATGCAGGATCTGACCATAATTCCTGTTTCATCCACATGATCTATTTTAACACTACTTCTGCTTTTTGTCTGCAATATTCCAATTATTTCTAAAATTCAATCACATTATAAGGAATTTATTTCTAGTTCCCATTGCAAATCTACTCTATAGTATTGTATGCTCATGTCTTTTACTTAATAGATTTCTAATACTTAATATTGTCTCTTAATTAGTATATTTCCATCTCAAATATCTTCTCTTAGTGATCTTTGTATATAAAGATAATCCTACCACTCTTAGCTTCCAATACAAAGTGATTTTCTACCACCAGATATTTTTCAATTATGTATTTTTGCACTAAGTACAAAGTTGAAATACCAGCATTGTTTTTCTGCGTTTTGACTGTTGGAGGCAGAAATCTATTACCCACAGGACTAAACCTGCTAATTTTTGGGCATTGCAAGAGTCTTTCTTTCCCAGTTTCTGTCAGATTTCATATGTTTACAGGATCATACAGGTTGAAGTAGGATTTCTTTCATTAAAAGTACTAATGTGTGTTTTTCCACATTCAGGTTAAATTCTTCAGGCCTATATAACCTCAGAAAATGGTCTTTTTAAATCCTTTTCCATCTGGAGAGCCATTCTATCATCATTCCTCTACTCTGCATGAGAGGTTTCCACATCTTGCTTGCAGTTCTAGTTCTTCCATCTCATTACCCACATTTCCTGCATTAGTCCACAAACAACTTTATTGTTTCCTTTTGGCCGCACAGCGCTTCCTAAGTCAATTGAATAGAGCCAACCTGATCAATTCTTTCATTTACAGAAATACTTCTTTTGCCTGTGGTCTCCACTACTTTATTCTCTAGTGTAGCCTTATATCTGACTACATCCTCGTTTGCATTGACTTTACCTTTTATTTATTAACGCCAGTTGTTCACATAGAATGTCTCTCTCAATCACAGCCTAGATGGATATTTTTCTTTATCTGTTTTTCTAGTCTTGGCTGCTGAAGGTCAGTGCTCCAGACAGTCAGGTGCAAACTCACCCCTGAGAACTAAGCTCTTTCGGGGAACGCTTCCTGAAGGTTAAAAGTCCCAAAGGCCCTGAGTAGAGTTTCTTAGGCAAGGTTTTCTTGTGTTTTTGGCCAAAGCTGGCCTGCACACAGCATTTTATCTATCATGTAATGTGGCGAAACCATTCATTAATGTTCCCACTGCAACCATCAGCACATTACTTAAGGCTTTTTCTTCTTTTTTTTTTGAATCTGTAGGATTGTGGACTTGCTTTTTTTCTGAATTACAAGTTACAGGATGTCAGGGGTCTTGTCTTAAAGCATGCTTCAGTGTTTCAAAGATGCAGGTGGGAATTAAACTACTAATTGCAAAAGAGACCAGAGCGTTACGGCCTCAGGGAAGTGTCTACACTATTCAACACTCTTTGAAAACCTCCTACTGTGCTTATTCCATAAGGCAACACCTCAGTGCCCTGGAAAACAAACCACTGTGCCTTATTTTCCCTATCCATGCATTGTTCATGTAATTTTTTCAAAGCATTTGAGGGATAAATACTCTGTGTATTTGTCATATATCGTTATTTGGCAATGCCATTAGCATTTGGAAAGCCACTCATTTGTATCTTTCCTTTGATGATCAAGCTCATAATAGGAGAACAAAAGCACAGATTTAGTTTTCCATCCACTAATTTTTGTATTTCTAAATAATTATAACATATTCAATGCCCAGGATAACCTCATGTCCCTCTACAGAGGGAAAAGATATCAGTCTCTTCCTGCAGTGTCTTCACACAGCAGTGGATCACAGCTGCTGTCCCTAGGTGTGGGAGTTCCTGCTCCCACAGTGCATTTTGTGCTCCTTGTCACACTCCCAGCCCCTGTCCCAGTGTGGCATCCCCAAATGAGAGGTCCATGACAAGGGGTCTGCAGGAGGGAATCCCACTGGGTGTAAATTATCCTGGAGCTCAGGGGCTTCTCTTCATCTTTGTGACTGTGAGGACAAGGAGGAGATTGCTGAAATGAGACCTCTACTCCCAGCACTGAAGCCAGGTTTTGGGGTAGGGCTGTAGCCATTGTGACCATGCTGATTGCCCAGGTGAGGGCAGATCCCATTTTGCCAGGACCCCCTCAACTCTGTGGGGCTGTGCTTGTGAGACAGAACCCCAGGTCCTATTGAGTGGTAATAAAATAAACGTCTTTATTTTTAATAGATGGACAAAACAGACCCAAAACCAGACAGTGTTTTCCTGAAATGCATGAAGGCTATTGAATACAATACAAATGAAGTTAAAACATATATATCTCTATATGCTTCCTATCTGCTTTGTTAAGTATAGTTTTAATATAACATTTCTGACACAGACAAAAATATACTTTTTTTTTTTTTAACTACATCCACAAATACTGCCCTGATTAATAGCAGACTTACAATAACTTACTAACTGCACATGGAACTTGACCAATACACTTGAAGGGCAGAAGGAAAAATGAATAATAGTTTTTTCCTATGATACTTCTATTTGAAATCCTAAATTCTTGTACTATATGAAAATAAGAGACTAAATCTGACTGTATTTGACCCACTTAATGTTTACATTCAGTTCAGGTTCACAAAAGTATGGTTTGTTTATAATATGTATACCATCCCATTTGAACAAGTAGAGATGAAATAACTTTCTTGACATGTCAGCTATGTTATCAGCCTCGGTTTTATGAACAATTCTCATGCAAAGGAGGTAAAAAATCCCTGTCAAATAAATGTTATTCACATATGTTAGCAATATGAATGTAAAATGTATGATTGCATCATGAATATTTTATCTTAAGATTGTAGGCTCAGAAACAATAACCTCAGTGTCTGAAAATGAGCTGTTTGCTTCACTGATTATAAATCCAATTTACTGTACAGTACTACTGTCCACAAATTGCAAAAGGGGAGAAAGACTGATAATTCCTCTGAAAATAAAATCTGCTTAAAGAATCATGGTCTGTTGGGATTTTGCTTGTGGAAGTAACATAGGTTTTCTCTGTTTGTTTGTTTTGTTTTTTGTTTGTTTTTTCCCCCACAGCTATCAATCATAGATATGACCTTTGGTTTATATAAACAGCTCTGTATAAATTTAGTGGTAGGACAGCTGAGCTAAGGCAATAAAACCTTTAAACAGACTTTGCATGAGGCTGTCTTGTTTGGCTTTTGTAGTCCATCTAAGCAGGAATAGTGCATAAAACCACAAAATTAAAAAAAAAATTCTATAGGATAGAAAGTGTAAAATATTCTGATAATGTTGAAAGCATCTGGTTTGAAATTTTTGGACTAATACTTATTTTTTTTCACTTACCCTTTTTTTAGCATTTTAAAACCATTTACATTTTTATGGCAACAGTGGAATACAAAAGAAAAATATTTTTATTTTTCAGTCAAAATTTCCTAAATTATTCCAGTTCAATCCCCTTTTCTTTTTTTTCCCACAGCTGGGCATTTTGAAATAAAGAATATTGAAATGTTGCTGTATTCAAAGCATCTGGTCACTATGCAGCATCTCATAGTGAAGTTCTAGCAATTCCTGGACAAAACTGAGGTAAGAGAAAACTTTTTAGGAAGGCCTACAGGTGACTGTAAAATGGGATCCTCTAACTTATTTGGAACAGCAGCATAAGGCATTGGCTATGTAAGCAGGTAAAACTGTGACTTGATATTTTCCCATTAGAAGGGATTCAGACCAGTGGATTTGGGCTGAAAATGGTGAATAATTCAGCAGTGGCTCTGTTCTTCCCCTCTTTCCTCCAGGAAGTCTATTTCCTCATCTCTCTTCAGTGGTTCATGGGGGAATTAATACTGCTGGGCTCGTATTTGGTTTGTGATACTCAGCACCCTGAATTTCATTAGTGGCCTATTCACTCACCTCGCAGGAATTTTTAATTTCTTTTCTATATTGGCTCTTCTGGGTTTTTAGTGCAGATCCTGGTTTTGATTCCCTCCACCCAGAGCACACTCCATATTGGTAAGCACAGTAGTACTGCTGATCACAATGCATGTTCAGAATTGAGTTGCAATGTTATTTTTAAATGCAGTGTAAGGAGAAAAAAAAAAAAATCAACATCTCTGAAATTAATTTTCTCTACATATTAAATATATATATATATATGCTGTTAAGACTCCACAAAAGGAGCAAAACATATCTAAGGATTCAACCTTGTGAAAGCTTATGTCAGCATCGAATGCACAAGTTGATGGCTTCCTCCTTTAGCAGCAAAACCTATTCTAACATCTCCTATCCTCCAGTATAACTCCTCTTGCTGTGAGTGTCAAAAAAAGAAATTTCACTGGCGGCCAGCAGCAGGAGGATATCTGGATTTCAACGGAACATTTTGCGTCATACACAGGTTTTAAAAAGAATTATTGGAGCAGAACTCTTAATTGTAGAGAAATGTAGCTACTGGAGCTGGCGCTGAGAAAGGCACATACCATGGGGACAGACACAATCATCTTGGCCGTGGGCAAGTGGAAATGACATTGCGTGTTCCTGCTGGCCTGAGCAAAGCCAGCAGAGGCCTCACCTCCCCACTGTGCTGCTTCTGGCCAGCACTGCCATTTGTGAACCCAGTCTGGGCTGCTCCTGGCCACCGCCGCCGCTCCACAGCCTCACCGGGTGGCCAGGAGGACAGGGGTCAGTGAAGGAGTCCAGCACAAGGTGGAAGACACCACTGTGCCTCTCACTGTGTTTGTGGGTTCAGCATTCCTTTCAGTTCCTCTCCAAGCTGCTTTCAGAGACAAACACTCAGAGACGTGGAAAGCGGTCCAGCAAGCCTGCTTTTTTGAGAAATTTTTGAGGAAATATTATTTTCTGTGGAAAAGCTGGATTTTCCAGAGTCATTCCAGCATGACCAAGCCACATGACCAAGTCTTTTCAGCATCTTTAAGAATAGCTTTTTTTAGTGAAAATTGGGAATTTTCTGTAAGGAAAACCCTCTCATCTCTCTTTTCAAGCCTTCTTGATTATCTTTACTTTTTGATATTTATTCCATTGTGAAGTTGCTTGGTGTCAGACTGCTTTGCTTGTGTTCATTTTGATGATAAGTCAAGAAAATGCTTCTTCTACCAACACTGAAAAATTATATTTAGTTTATGAGTTTTTCCATAAGAGCCATTTATCACAAGTTGAATTTCAACTCTAGTTATTGCTCTAAGAATTTTGGAGACAGTCACTAACCACAGAAAAAGTAAGAGAACACCTATATTAATATAATTTGCTTAAGGTTGTCTTACATCAGGTATAACATAATTTTAAACTGGTGATTTAATTTTAACTTTAAAAAATTAATATATCGTGTTTAACACCCCTATAATGAATTTATTACTATTTGTGCATTTTTCCTGTCTCATACAAATAATAAAAATACGAGATTGTATTATTTAAATTTCTTTATGAGGAAAAGAATTACCAGACCAAAACCCCAGGGAAGTTATCTATCTGTCTTTGCTCAAGCAACTAGCTCTTTTGTAATAAATCACTTATAACTGTGGCAATATATTTTCACTTAATGCCAATACAATGCTGAGCGATAATATTTCAGACTTACTGCATTGTTATCTCTTCACATGATATCCTAGCTAAGAACTCTTGCACATTTTCTTCTACATATATTTTAAATATTTTTTTAATTGTACTGTATATAGCTCTGGATGGAAGGAATGGGATTGAGTATATACTTTAGCAAACACTCTGTGATCTAATCAAACAAATTAGATAATAGCAAAAAAGAGTTCCTCCCATGGGATGCTCCTGCTCCTAGAAACAACTTAAAGAATGTGCAGCAGCATTTTATTCCCAATTCTTGCTTTTCTTCTGATAAAATGCTTCTTACTATTCTTTGTAGAATATCCTGCTTTTCATTGTTTTGCCTGTGGCTACAATATTTTTTAATTATCTTCAGTGTTGGACAGTTCTGGACTCGAATCAACATAGTTGAAGGCTTCCTTGTTTGTGAAAGTTGAGCTCAAAGTTAGACTGTGTCGTGGATTCACGGGTGCAAGTTCATTTAATACAATATTGTCACTTTTTACAAGAGTCGCTTTGTCCATGTGTTCTCTACTGTATCTGGCAACAACAGCATCAAGAAAGTCCAGCTTTGGTGGCAAAGTCCCACTTTCAAACAAGTATTTGGCTAAGTAGGAGACTATGACATTAGTAAAGAAGGAGGTGAGCATAGCAAGTGTTTTAAATGGGAACCGCTGGATGTAGAGATTGTTATCGTCTTGATACCAGCCAGGGTAGAAGATCAAGGGCTGAAGGTAGAGGTACGGCTCTCCTCCGGTTATTCTGAGGACAAGGCCAAACAGGTATCCTGCAATGGCACCGTAGGTGTTGGTTCCTTTAATAAATAACACACACAGGAGCTGGGGGAATATGATGATATAAACGAGGTCGGAGCTGAGGTACCAGAGGCCGTACACTGACGAAGCCAGCAGTGCCATCGCTGTTGCTGATGCTCCAAACAGAAGAACAGTGATTCTCATGACCCACACAATTTCCCTGTCTGAAGCCTGCAAAAAAAGGGCAGTGTTAGGTGGTTTTTTCATGTCTATACATGTATGCCTACACTTATGTACAGTCAATATAAAATACTGAATTGTAAAAGAAAGCTTTGCATGATTCTTTCAATAATAATTACAAATGAGTATCTCTATCTCTCAAGCTCAGAGAAAAGACCCTAAGGGTTATGGTTGCCATTCCCAAAGCCATTATTCTTTGAACATAGCAAAAGACTTGATGATGAGTCAAAGAGAAAAAGCCCAGCAGTGTAAGAAATAACTTTTAAATACAATCAAAGTATGGCTCAACTAGAAAAGACCTGTCAGCATTAGAATTTCTTCTTCTCTATTTCCGGAGAGAAACTCCAACTCATTAGACCATCCTGTTTGAACGATTTCTCAATAAATGAAAGATTAGAAAAATGTCTCATTTTGTGAAGAATTTAAGTAGAACTTATGCTTGTAGCAACAGTAATTAGTTGTTTGGATAAACTGCAGTTCCATGAGAACTCTTGACAGCTGCCCTCCCCAAGCGAGCTTTTTCACTTCTGTCATCAGTCACAACCATGAATATTTTTATGATTTTCCATTTGTTCAACATACTGTTAGTAATTAAATTTTTCTTCTAGTTGTAGGCAGGAACATGAGAGAGGTGTTTCATTATGAAATTATAGTCTAAGTATCGCCTAGTCAAGGTCTCACCTAAAATTTTCTCTAAGAGTAAAAACGAAAGCATTGTCTCACATTTTGCCGAAAGGAAAGCTGGTAAATGTTCCGAGCAAACATAGAACTTGCTGACAGAATTGAGGAGTCAGCTGAGGACATCACGGCAGCAGATACAGCACCGAGGCCAAAGAACGAGATATAGACCGGGCAAAGGTACTGCAGCACAATGGGTAAAATCATATCTGCTTCTTTTTTGCTCTTGGGGTCAGGGACACCGTATTCAGTCTGGTTCCAAGCTGCAATATGGACACCAGCATGTTATCAGAAACATTTGCAGCCACAGCACCTCTTGACTTCATGTGTAGCAAGTTATTCATGTTACCACATTTTCATGGACATTCAATGAACAGACTGTTACTAGGGCCAGAACAGTGGCATTTTAGAGAGGCAGTGTCACATTAGTTTCTGTTAGGCAGATTTAATTCTGTTCAGCATTTTTCCTTGTCTCTAAAATAAACTTTAAATTGTTCATAAATGTAATATTATTCAACAAAATAATTCTGGGATCCATTTTTTTGGTGATGTGTTTAACTACCCTTTTGGATTACAGACAGCACTCAAAGTAATGTAAACATTTCTAATAGAATGTTTTCAACAATTTAGCTACACAGTCACTGTGACGGGGATCACTCTCACCATGACAAAAAAACCTTGGCAAGGATATATTGGTCAAGGTAAGACATTTCTGATAAATCAAAGAATAATTTAGGTTGGAAAACACCTTTAAGATCATTGAGTTGCACCACTAGCCCAGCACCGCCAAAACCACCAATAAACCACATCCCCAAAAGCCACATGTACACACATTTTAAACAGCTCCGAGGATTGTGAATCCACCACTTCCCTGGGCACCCTGTTCCAGTGCTTGACAAACCTTTTGGTGAACATGTTTTTCCTAATATTAATTCTAAACCTCCCCTGCTGCAACTTGAGGCCATTTCCTCTTGTCCTGTTGCTTGTTATGTGGGAGATACACCTTGCTACAACCTCCTTTCAGGTAGTTGTAGAGAGCAAAATGCCTTCCCTCAGTCTCTTTTCTCCAGACCAAATAACCACAGTTCCCTCAGCCATTCCCCATTATTACTGTTGCAACCAAATCAAAATACAAGAATCTAACACAAACACTGAATAGAAGTATTGTGTCTGTACATATCTAGAATGTACAAAATTATTTAATTTCATCCACTGCAGTAGGAACAATTTCCTTTTTCTGGGAGAAATATTCTATAACATTATTTTTATGTGTAGTCTTCTCTTGAAGGAGTCATGAGTTGAAAAATTATGCCACTTGACTATCTAACCTATATGTCACCTATATCTAACACAATACTTATTTTCGCACACTTATTGCATTATTCATTTTATATTTATTGTACTACTAATTTTTAATCATTTACCTGTAGATGCTCCAATTGCACCAATTAGTACTGCAGGAATAGCCATCACAAGACAGCCAAAAGCAGCCAGGAATGACAAAACTTGAGCATATGTGGCAGAAGATGAGGAAAGAACTCTCTGGAAATACGCTTGCCATGGAATTCCTCCTAATGTCTGCAAACACAACAGCATGCTGTGACTGGGGGTAGCAGAATCATTTTACTATCACCATCTAGAGGATCTACATCTACAAGGATCACTTGAATACTGAAAGCCATACTGGTAGTTTTTAATTTATTTACTGAATGTCAGCCAGCCAGTAATGACTGCAACTTTCATTCTCACAAGCAATGTCAAACCTCTGTAAGTCCACTTAAATCCCATCCTTTTAGACAAGGAATTTTTTTTATACAATTAGCATCAACACTTTGCACTTTCATTGTCTCTGTAATCCTCAAGTCTTTTGATTTGATAATGCTTTATGAAAAGTACTATTTTCTTATTTCATATTTGAAGAATTTGCCCTCCAGTAGTCCTCCTCCACTAAAATTAGATTAGACTCTGATATGATGTCAAAGCAAGATTTTGTCTTCCTTTATGAAAGAGTGTAGTCATTTACAGAAGGCGAGACATTCTGTATACATTGAACCCAGGAATCTGAAAAATTATTCTCCCACTGCCTTAAGCAAATACAATACCAATAGAAATGGAAGACAAAGCCAAAAAAAGAAAAGTTTTTTTTTATGGTAAAAAAAACCTTCTCTTTTATTTGGATATGTAACTGAAGATCCTGACTGGACTTAAAATTATTTCTGCAAAATATGACACAAAAGAGTATTACCAAAGGTTGAAAACTTGTGTGCTAACAATTCTATCTTGAGAGCAGGATTTGAACAGTCTCCACTAAGTAACCAAGCGTCTGTCTATAAACAGCATGGAAAGAAAATCAAATTTCATAACCTAGGTCTATACACTGAATGAGGTAGGAGGCATTTGGACCAGAAAGTGTGTATACAGGTGTTTCATATAGCTTCATGCACACATAGGGACTAAATTAATGTTTCACAGACAAGTCAGGTTTTGACTTGCTATTCATGACTGTTTTTCTTTGCTGCCTTGATAATAATGTTCCTTTATCAAAGCTTTCCAAGAAGGTGTAAATTTCTTGAGCTATAATGAAACAGACAAGATGAAAAGAAAATGTGTCATAATTTGGCAATTTCAGAACTTTCCTTTGGTCAACAGCAGAAATGAAACCTTTGGGTTTACAGGAGAGAATACAATCACTTGAGCTAATGTCATACTTCAGATCTCTGAAAGAATGCTGAATAAAATAAAATACTTTAGTAGATCAATTATAAAAAAACCCTGAAGATTTCTGGCTTAGATGATTTACAAAAAAAGATAGAAAATGTAATCCCAAAGTACAACATGATAATAAAACCAGTGTAAATTTGCCTAGGGACATTGAGAATGGAAAATGTTAGAATGTGTTTCTAGATCCTCTAATGGAAAGTACTTAATAACCACTGATCCCATGTGTAATATATGGGTATTAAATAATGAAAGCCCTTGGCTCATTCTGGCATGTGTGCATGTATGAATTTATCCATCCTTCCATCCATCTCTGCACAGCCTTTTCTTCACCTATACCTAAGGCATTTTTAATCATTTGTATAATGTATTTATTGCCTTCTGCAATATATGGATTCCTCTGCCAACAATGACATCAGTTAAGCATTAGCTGTGCACTTTTATTTAATTTTAACATGTCAGCTCTTTCAGCCTGATGATATTTAAATTGCATTCCTGGCAATGCTGGCTGATATGTCACTGAAATCATTCAAATGTGCAGAAATATCAAGCAGGAGCCAAGAGGCTAAAAGTTTTCAGTTTGATAGAAACTCTTAACTAGACTCTATTATTTTCAGCCGTCACAGTAACATATTGTAAGTGCTTAAATGCTTCCCTCCTTCATACAAATCACCACTTACCAGTAAAAAGAAATTGTCCAACCATGTGTAAATGTCAAGTGAGTTGATCGATCCAAGCCAAGGTGCTTGGTACACGTGGTGCACAGCTGTGAGCCCAATGTCTGTTACTGCAGGGTGGGACATGGCAAAGGGGACACTGATCCACTGTAACCAAAGAGAAACATGGTGCTCAGGTCTAAAGAAGATATTCTAAATCTGTGAAATTTTAATATTAGCACTCATCTAGTTTTCTTATTCTTGCTTGCTACAGATTGAACACCAAATTATCAAGATGTCTTGCAAAAATTCAGATTATGTGTAGGTGGACAATCTCTGAAATCCAGAGGGCTTGGTAGTGGATAGCTCATGTGTCCTGGAGAGTGTGAGCAGAGAATTAATCAATGGAAACTGCAAAATCAGCAGCAAAGACATATTTATACAATGTTGTTTTATTTTATCGAACCTCCTCATATATTATTTACACTCTTTCCTGGACCACACAGTAGAGAAATATTTACATACACGTTTTCATGTAATAGCATCAGGACTTGGCATCATATAGGCATGAGACATCACATCTGAAGGCTTGGGAATTTGTTTTTAATTCAGAACTAAAGTAAGTATTGAAAGATTGTGAAAAGACAGGATTGCTGTTGGTGCAGCCTCATCTCTCTTCCTCTAGAACTAATATTAGCCCAGTGTTACAGCACTTTTCTGCCTTGCAGATGTTTTCTAGAGGTCTCTTGACCATTTTCAGTCTCTTTGTTTTTTATCTAAATCAAAAAATATTCCCAGTGATGGTTTCTGCCAGAAGGTCCAACTCCTTTGTCAATTGACTTAATGTACATTTACCTGTAAAGTCATTTTACAATCTTGTAAATACCTGACTTTCTGTGGAGGAGAAACTCAGCAGCTCCAACCGAGGTGAAAACCAGGCTTTGCACTATATGGACTAGATCACCTCAAGCACAGCATCCTTAAGTATCCAGGGATATCCAAAACCACACGGGTTGCCACAATCACAATTGAGCACTTAGTGTATAGGGGCAACAGGGGCAGGCAGGGGAAAAGTCAAACATCTTTCTCTATTTTGTTGCATAATTATTGCAATAATGTTTGAAGAATATTTTGTAGCACCACCAGTTATTCAGGCAGTTTATCCCGTACCACAAGATTCTGTTCTTAGTTAAACTTTGCCAGTTTAAGCAGTTGGGCAGAAAGATTCCCTTCTCAGTCTCTGCCTGAGGTTTTTTGTGAAAGAGCACCAAAATGTTTCAACTGCGTTCAAGACATTTTGAGGGAAAAATAAACATATTGTCAAAATTCATGGATATCAATACTTTCCTTCCTGAGAAATTCAGGGGGAATAAGAATGCCAAACAGATTTTTTATTTTTGTTTCTGAATATCAAATGTCAAACGTCCAGGTGATGAGCTTCTGAACAGATGTAGTTCGGCCATACTCTGCCGAGATTTTCAGTAGAGTAAATGTCTAAAAGTCCACCTGGAGTCTGCATGCCACAGGCCAGGATTTAATGGTTACTCTATTGTACATACATTATGAGCTTCTGTAAACCATTCCAGTTCCTGACAGTAGCCTAGCTCTTTGTGGTCTCAAGGACTACCTTTTCATTAGTAAACCAAACAAATCAAGACACTTTCTTTGGCTTTGCAGTTTATCATCATTTGCATCTATATATTTAGACTCCTTTTCCTGCCAAAAATGAAAGCCCTGAACTATTCCTGGGAATTATTTGGGAAAATATAAAGTCTAGAATGGGGAATTAATAATACAGATGAGATGAAGAGATAGTAAATAGTGAGGATATAGGCTCAGGGAAAGTCTCATCAGGCAAGATAAATAAGAAGAGATGAGAATTGTAGGTGTGGGTACAGGAAAGTCAGGAAGGAAGGTGAGATGCTGCATGAGACTGTAAAGAGAAAAGCAAGGATACACATGGAGTGGGGCTGGGGTAGAGTTTATGGAAGTCTAAGGAAAAAGCTGCGGCTGAAAGGAGGAATAGGGGTGATTACAACAGGTATTTTGTTTTGCATAAGAACAAGAGAGAAACCAGACATTAGAGGAAGGAGCAGGAAAGCTCTGTGACTGTGGGCATAAAAACTGCTCCAGAGCCTAGAGGAGAAGCTGGGATAAGCGAACCTGTGCCATCCTCTGCTGTGACATCTAACTGTGAGAGTGTCCCATCTTATCTAAACCTGCCTCCCTAGAGCATGACCATTTAGATACCGACCCTTCAGCCTCACTGATGACACTCTTGAGTTCATGGACTCTTCAGCATTACACTATTGCTGTTTATTTCAAATGGGCAATTACATAAAGAACCCAACCTGAATTAAACCAAACACTATAAAGCTATAGATCTAATAATTCAGAAGGCTTCTGTACAATCTTCATTTCCTTCCCATCCCCCCATGAGGTTCATGCTGATTTTAATGTTATTCCCATTGCATCAGGCTCTTGAGTGGTTCATGAGTTGATCACACTGGAAGACGATTTCTGTACTTTGACATATCTCCAATTTTCAGAATTTCTGTAATGCATGCCATCTGTAGAAACTTAATGTTTCACAAATATTAACATTTATGCTAGGGAAGGAGACGGGATTTTCCCCACTGTTCAGATGAAGAACAAATATATGAGGGAAGAAAGTCTGGAATAACTTTTCATTTGAGGTGGCCAGTTGGAACTTGGATTTGCTTTTCCAGACTATTTAGCACCACTTCTGTTAAATCACTTAAAGGCCATAGTCCACAGAGTAAGCACACACACAGAGCTGGTTAGTGACCACCTGTGTAAGCACTGGCTGAAGCAATTTCCCTAGAGCTGCTCAAGAATTCTGTTGAAAGGAGAGAAAGAACATCAGACCCCCAAGGTGCCCTTTGGTTCCTCCATCTTGAGCAACTCCATTTATTTTAGCATATCACAGTTCTCTGCACACCTGTGACTGTCTATTACTGCCACTGGCAAACAAACCCAGCAGCTTCTTTGATTGCACCCTTTGTGATCTGGACCCAGTCACACTGATGTTTTTCAACATGGGGCTTAAAAAACAGCAGTAAATAAAAGGCTACCCACTAGCATGTCATTGGTAGCTGATGAGGGATATTCATACTAGCACACTAAAACAGCCAAGACATCTGGTGACACTTCCTATATTATGGTCTCCAATGGTGGTGGAGGGAAATGAGGAAAAAACCAAGAAGGTTAACTAAGTTAACAGCAGGACAACCACAGAAAAAAGAAGCAGTAGAGCATCAATCCTGCAGGTCCAGTGACAGCATTTCTGGACTACTTTACCAACAGCTTCCTGTGTCTGATGGCTCCTTCCAGTGCCTGAGCCACAATCCTACAGACGGACAGGGCCGGGTCAGCACCAGTCCTATTCTGAGTTAGATGTATACTCAAGAGGAAAGTTGCAAGAGTGGTTGGACTGCCAGACTGGCTGGAAAAAAGCCAGAGAATCAGACCTCTTGGACAGCACTATTTCCAAAGTACGGGCTGTACACTGATGCAAATGCAGACTCCTTTAAAGTCAGCACTCTGTAAGTCTGACTGATTGGCAATGCTGTGCCTGGTACACCTCAGGACGCACCTGGACCTTCTGTTTGGGGCAAAATCCTTGACAAAATAGGGAAAAAAAGGCCAAACTTACCAGTCCCAGGAAGATGCAGAAGAGCTGAACTACGTCGGTGTAGGCCACAGAATAAAGCCCACCCACAAGTGTGTACATAGTAGCAATCAGGGCGGAAATAATGACTGAAATATTGACATTAATGTCAATGATCACACTGATAGTCGCACCTAAGGGGAAAATCAAAGTACTGCTTGTTAATGTGTATATCACAGTGTGTCTGATCAGACACCCACCCACCTTTGTTAAGATGCATGTATAGATTCTGGTCTGACACTTAGTAACAGCACTAATAATTCCACCCTGCTATATTCCGCACACCCTTTCTGCACCTTTGAAGGGAGTGGGAAAAGAGGTGCTCTTGTTGGTCTAAGTTTAGCATCTTCTCAGGACCCTGAACGCCACCATCTCATGAACATTGCAGCTAAATCTGCCTTTGACCTTTACAGCCCTGGCTTGTTCTTCCTTGTGTCTAAGCAACAGGTTCAACAGAGCACCTCCCTACATCAGCTCCCTGATCATTTGTGTCAGGAAGTTGCTGCCAGTGCACTCAAAAATCTCATGAATAGCTTGTGTCCTCCTGCACTGCCCCTCCGGCAGCTATCAGGATGGTTATACATTTTCCTTAGATGTATCAGATATTTCAAGTGATTGCAATGTTTTAATACCATGTTTAAAAAATTCCTCTCCTTCCAATTAGGATGATTTAAAAGAAATATCTTGAAACAGCTTTCAGTGGTTGCAGTTATTGTAGATGGATATTCTGGAGCACATATTTGGAAGAGTTTTGGCCTTAGAAGACAACATGATGTGTGATACGTAAGAGCTTCTGGGAGCTGACAGATGTGGCTTTTGCTGCACAATGAGCCTTCAAAGTTCGTGTGCTTAAGAATTACAAGCTCAGACCTCTTCCACAGCTGTAAGACCAGTGTTTCCCATCTACAACCCTGCCAAGCAAAGAGCGATGATAAAGAGCAAGTAGTGAAGAGTACTCGGATTAAACATTCATCAGTGAGGATAGGTGTGAAAAAGGAACTAGATTATTCACAGAACAGTTAAAATCAAAATCTTCAATGACTTTTATAGTCATTGATAGTCTTTAACTGTTAACTGCTATATAAATCTAGAAAGGTTCAACCACTTGTGTTGAAATAAAAGAGAATGGCTTGTCCTTAATCAAAAATGTTCCAAATATTCTGAGTGTTCTTCAAGTTATTCAACTCCTATCATCCCAGCATGCAGTTTCTTCTTAGTCTTTTAAGGATTTTGTTATGAAATTGTGGTAAACAAGCTCCCCATTGCTTTGCAGTTCATCAGAGCGCAGTTGGAGAGTACCTTCAAAGTTTATTTTTGTTTAAAATAGCTTATGCTAGAAGGCATTACCACATACATGGGCATTATTAGTATGATTAGTTGGTAAAAGTCAATTACTGGTGCTTCAACTCAAGGGCTTTCTCTGTTCTTAAAGCGATTGCTAAATTCAGGCCTGAAATATAATTAAAAACCCTGGAAGCTGATTTTTTTTCAGGACTGGATGAGTAGTTGAGTGATTTTCTATTGAGTCATAGTTTCACTAATTCTCCAAATCCTTTCTTGAATCCTAAGTATATTCTTCATTTTATCAAGAAGAAAGCCATTTAGAAGTGAAGAATTCTACAATTTATTGATCAGCATCTGGTTTACTTCTATTATTTGTGTTATAGAATGTTCTGTATATGTAGATCTCCTATATGTAAAGGATTATTTTGTTTAGATGCATTGGAAATGCTGTTACATATCATTAAGGGAAATTTTGACTGGCTTCTCTCATCCCAGAGATGTAAAAGCAAAGGTGGGTCATTTTTGACACAAAAGGGGCACTTGCAATCACTTATGTCACCCTCACTATTAAGAGAAACTTGTTCCTAAATCCTTTCATGCTCTTTGAAGAGGGACATATTAAAGGCATGTGAAAATGAACAGATACTTTAGGTCTTTCCCTTGACAAAATAATAAAGGGTTAGCTTTACTGGATTTATTTGTTAGTTAGCATGGGTCTTAGAAATGTCACAGTCTGAATCATTTGACTTAAATAGTTACCAATTGGAGCCAGAATTTTAATGCATTACTTATATTCTTAATAATTTCTATCTGTAATAAATTAATATTTATACTGCTTATTCCTTACCTAAGGCAGAGAAGATGGCAGCAGCCCAAAACATTTCTCCCATTAAAGCTGGAATAAACAGTAGTCCTCCCATCCTTTTTCCATAAAGCTGCTGAAAAGGGTCCAGCATTGTCACATAGCCTTTGGATCGCATGGGTTTTGCAAAAAAAAGGCCACCTACAAAGAAAAAGCAATGTAAGACACCAGCTGCAGTTTAGAAATGCATTACCATTAAGGGATAAAACATTCATTGTCAGTTAAGGGGAAAAAAAATGTCACCAACACTGTTTGTTTGCTTGTTTGTAAAAAGTACAGTTAAAATATCCTCTGGAAACTCCTACCTATGTTTATGGAATTATTTAAACACACACATTCCATTAGCATCTATAGTCTGATAATTTTTAAAAAAGGCTTTTTCTTATTTTTTCTGGCTCAGTTTACGTAATCTCCCTGGATTACATCCCATGGATGCTGTCAGACTTTTGTCTAATTTTGGATTAGCCTAAGGGAATGGTTTTTCTACCTAATCCTGTTGATTCTTAGACCAGAATCCAGCATGAAGTTTTGCATAGTCCTACCCTAAAAATAAAACTGTCTGAGATTCCTGAATCAGAAATAGAATGTCACATGTGGTTTAGTGCACACACAGCAAATCTGATTCTTTCAGAACAATTCAGGTTTATCATGTATGTTTGAAACAACTTTACTGCACCTGCAGGTGTAGTCAGAGGTCTTCTGAGTTCTGCCGGCACCAGATTCCATGAACATTTGTCATATAGTTATTTCACTTATGTATGTTCAGGAATGTTGATATATCACAATTCTGCTCTGCATGGCTGGTATATGGGCTGGATATAAATGTGCAAAGGCCTCCCCACCTCAAATTCTTTCTTTCTTGGGAAAAGAAAGGACCTATCTCAGGAAAGCTGAAAGAGCCCTTGTATGGAAACCTGTGTAGCTGAGATCTGCAAATGACTTTACCAAGCAGACTTCTACCACAGTAAAACTGCTGTATAAGATATAATAAAGAACTGGAAACCCTGTCAGTTCCGAATAAGATACACTGTATGGCATTTGGCAACCCTTAATTAGGTTCCTCATGACAAGATACGTCATTTAGTCATTGTATTGTGCAGAAGATTTTCCAAATTTCTATGTATTGCCTTTTATAACTCGTATTTCTTCATTTCACCAAGTTCCCTGAACAGAAGGTACGGAGTCACACACTGTCATCCCAATTTTATGTGAATGTGTTTATGTGAATGTTGTGTTTAGGCAGGTAGATGCAAAAACCCGTCAGCCTTGGTTTTTTTTTTTTTTGTGATTTTTGGTTTCTTAATGGATCCTTTTCCTATTCTACTTGTTATGTCATCATTGCAAAAGACAATTAAAGAAGAAGAAAAAACATAATCTATTAGGATTATTGTTCAAACACTTGTCAAAGGAAATAGGAGGTATTCTAACCTTTAAGTCTAAATTGCTTGAAAAAATAAGGAAAATAAAATTGTATGGAGAACAAACAGGGAGATTACATCAATCTTAAATACCTCCTATCTGAAGCAGTAATATTTCTCCCAGCCTTGTATTTATAAGTTTTATTATTTATTTTTTTAAAGAAGGATAAAGAATTCCTTCCCTCAAACCTTCATGTACAGATAATTTCTACAATTTCTACATTTCTAATTTCTAAATTCTTTCCTCTCTGCACTCGGCAGATAGATATATGATTACACATATGGACTTCTTTTCTCTGTAGTGGCCACTGTAATTTACAGGAAAACAAGTCTGGGTGTCTGTAAACAGCTGAAAACAAGCAGAGAGGCTAACTCTTCTGGACTATTGTTAATTAGTGTCAATTCTGCAGAGGCTGAGAGCCGGGAGGATGCGTGTGACTCCAATCCTGACAGCCTGTTGATGACATCGATGGATTGTGACCCCCATGACCCCACAGTGACACCAGCTGATGTCCAGGCAGACATCCACAGTCACTGCTTTCCTTCCAGGAGACAGAGCTGCTCTCAGGGACGGCAACCACTGCCAGAACCAGAGCTGGCCTGCACATGCCAGACAGGAACACCTACAGCGGGGAAGGTTTCTGCCTGGGGAGTGAGGATAACTAGGACAGGCCATTGGAAAGCATTTTCAAGGGGAAAAAGGAAAGAGGAAGGAAAACAAGTTGTATAAGAAGAAATAAAATGTGAAAGAAGATCTGGATAAGCAACCAAAGGAAGCAAAGGGACAGATTAGGTAGGAGGACCCTGAGAATAGACTCAGAATAGACTGAGAGGTCAAGTAATATTAGAAAGGTAATATTATCAGTCACATTAAGGAAATATGAAAAAATATAGGATTTTTTTTTCTGTAACAATATGCTTTTTAAACAGTTGCATCATTATTGCAGCATTAAAACTTATAATGCTGTCTGTATTTTGCATTCTGACCCTGCATATATCAGGATTCTGCATTTGTATTCTGGCATGTGATTTAGAGTTTTGTACTCCACTTAAGGGGTTGCATGTTCCAGTTTTAAGGAAATAGTCTAAGGAAATATGTGCTACACACTTCCTACACAAAATTAGAAGAGTTACCTAGGTTCTTGGTGGAGACCTATAAAGTATAAGCACTTTCCTAACCCAAAAGGAAATTTGTCTAATTCCAAGATTTCTAGGTGCACTGATACCTGGGCACCTGGGTCATATTCCAGATCATATAGACAATTAAAGAAAACTTGAATCTATAAAAGTTGGTGTTAATAATTTAAACATACCTCCCTACCCTCTACCCTCGTCCTCCCCTCGAAGAATATGGTTGTAATAATCAAATAAGTCTTGACAAGGAGTTTAGGACACTTGAGATACCAAACTATTTATGGAGATTTCTGTTTTGTTTTGGTTTTTTTTTTTCCAATAGCCAAATGTACCAGTAGAAGGGATCCAGTTTACCTCAGCAACCTTTTCTCAGACAGTAGTTTTTTCATTTCAAAGAATGGATCTGACATCAGAACTCTTTAAGATGAGGGTCTATTAGTTTTAGTCTTTGCTTACCTAAAATCAGGCTAAGGGAATATCCAATCGGGGCCTGAGCCCAAGCCAGACCATAGTCAGGGACATACACAGCTTCTGCTGTCCCATTGATGTAACCTCCTCCAACCCATGTGGCTGAAAAGGAAGAGATAGAAAAGTCTTTAATGTCCATAAAGAAAGAAAAGCTCACACATTGTATAATAAAATTGTCATTATGTATGATATGGTTATTTTTTCTTATATGAACAAGACAAGTGCCAGGCATGGCATCCTTTTATTAAAGGTTGCCCTAATTTGAATTTACAGCCTAAGCATATGAAAAAAGAAGTCAAATGGACTGAGGCAATCATCAAAGTGTTTAAGCCTCTGTATAGTCAGTGAAGATGTGAGGACTGAGTCCCCCACTACTTATTTACCATTATTATTTTGTTTGTGTTAGTACAAATGGAGGAGAGGTATAAGGGGGAGTCTGAAGTAGAACATTTAAATTAGGCAAAAGTTTATTGAACACATTATTTGCCAGGACTTTCATGGAAAAACAAGCCTTTTAAACCTTGTTAAATTTTAAATTATTGCTACATGAAGCATATTAATAAACTCTGAGTTCTTGAAATATTTCTGTATAGAGTTGTGGTGCTTTTTTTGTTGCTATATAAGTTCTAAACTTTGATTCATTTATTTTATGTTTCCTTGAGCCATATTCAATAAGGGATATGTGCTACCTCCAATATTTCTGTTTTTATCTCTCTTTCCAAAAAGCAGTATTTTTAATATACCAACCTCTGACACTTAATGAGTTGATTCTCTGCCTTTGAGGGAAGTTTCTACATTTGAGAATTTGAGATCAACAGTATATATGAGAGAAAAAACCCAACATGTATTATGTATTATGATTACATAATAATACATAATTATTATGAAATGTATTATGATTACATCTGCAAAAATAATTCGTAACAAATCAAGTAATAACATTTATCTCTTCCTGTTTTCAGATTCCATCCAAAACAAAATTTTTTATTATCTCTAATATATAATGAGTAAGTTTTATAAATCTAAGTTTGCAGTTTGAACAAATCCTAAATTTTTGTAGTGATGTTTTGGTTTGTGTCAGAAGTTTTTACATTTTCATATAAGAGTAGTTAGAGTTTCTGTGTAAAACATCACAATAGTTCAAAACGTATTTTCCTTAAACATTCCTCAGAATTTTCCCATCATCCACCATCGTACAAGCAAACTTGATTTTGTATTTAAGACAAACAATTGGAGAGAAAAACAAATGAAGAAAATATAATAAAATTCCTTAAGAAATTTCATTAAGAGCTAAATAACCACTCTTTTCTGCTTGACTGTGATATTTCTCAAGTACTACTAGAGGGTATTTTGCTGAATTTCACTATGGCTTTAGAATCAAAGATCCCCAGCAACCAGAGAATTACAGTAGTCCCCCTTTCAGCAATTTGAAGCACAGGAATTGACCATTCTGTTGTAGGAATTGTATAATGGACTTTTATAGGAGTGTGCATGCAGAGAAAGACAACAACAAAAGAAGTGACCCAAGGAGACCTGTTATGAATAGACTTTTGGTTATCAAGAGCTATTTTGCACTACAGAGATAAGGGGTGAGTGATGGGACCACATGGGGAAGATAGGTTAAGGCTGATTCTTAATGGGAAGAGCAAGGATACATGATCTACATAAAAAATTGTCAAACATTTTGGATTTTGTGACTTTAACAGTGTGAATTAAGATAGAGGGGAGTATGATACTTTGTTTACCAGAGTTCTAGAATTATGGAATTGTTTTGAGTTGAAAGGGACCTTAAAAATCTTCTCTTTCTAACACCTCTGTGATGGGCAGGGATGTCACTTACTAGATCAGGTTGCTCAAAGCTCTGTCAAATCTGTCTTTAAACACTTCCAGGGATGGGGCATCCACAACTTCTCTGGGCAACCACCATCCTCACAGTAAAGAATTTCTTCCTAATATATAATCTAAATCTACCCTTCTGTTCCCTACCTCTATGTCTCATTCTATCACTACGTGCCCTGATCTCCATCTTTTCTATAAGCCCCCTTTAGACACTGCAAGGCTGCTATCAAGTCTGCACAGAACTTTCTTCTCTCCAGGCTAAACAACCCCAACTCTCTCAGTCTGTCCCAGAGATTAGTGTTGGGCCCAGTCCTATTTAATACCTTTACTGATTATCTGTATGACGGGATTAAGTCTACCATTAGCAAATTTGCAGATAACACGAAGTTGGGTGCAAGTGTTGATCTGCAGGAGTGTAAGATATAGACAGCCTGGAGAGATGGGCTGAAGCCAACTGCATGAGGTTCAACAAGACCAAGTGCTGAGTCTCAGACTTTGGTCACAACAACCCCAGACAGTGCTACAGGCTGGGGACAGAGTGTCTGGAAAACGGTCCAGCACAAAAGGACCTGGGGGTGCTGGTCAACNAAACGGTCCAGCACAAAAGGACCTGGGGGGCTGGTCAACAGCAGCTGAACATGAGCCAACATGCGCCCAAGGTGGCCAAGAAGGCCAGTGCCAGCCTGGCCTGTATCAGCAATAGTGCAGCCAGCAGGGCCAGGAAAGACATCACACCCTTGTACTCAGCACCTCTAGTACTGTGTCCAGTTCTGGGCCTCTCACTTAAAAATGGACATCGAGTGCTGAAGTGTGTCCAGCAAAGGGTGACAAGGCTCGTGAAAGGTCTAGAAAATGTCTGATGAGGAACAACTGAGGCAGCTGGGTATGTTTAATCTTGAGAAGAGTGGGACCTCATTGCTCTCTACAACTGCCTGACAGGAGGATATAGGGATGTGGGGCCAGTCTCTTCTACCACGCCTCAGTGAAAGGATGAGAGGAAATGGTCTTAAGCTGAGACAGGGGAGATTCAGATTAGATGTTAGAAAAAAAATTCTGGCTGTTAGGGTGGTCAGGCATTGAAATAGCTTTCCCAGGGAGGTGGTGGAGTTACTGCCCCTGGAGGTGTTTAAGAGGTGTCTGGATCTGGCACTGGGTGATGTGGTTTAGGGGTTACAGTGCTAGTGCTGGGTTGAGAGTTGGACTCAATGATCTTAAAGGTCTCTTCCAGTCCTGATGATTCTACAATTGTGTGATTCTAAGTTTTTTTAAGGACTGCTCTTAATCCACTCATCACCCACCCTGTATCTGTGTTTGGGTTTGCCCTGATCCAGATGGAGAATCTTACACTTGGCCTCTTACACCTCTATATGGGATCCCTTCCCTCTAGAGCATCAGCCACAGCACTCATCTTGGTGCCATCTGCAACCTTGCTGAGAGTGCCCCCAATCCCATTGCCCACATCCTTGACAAAGCTGCTGGATAGTGCTGGTCCCAGTACAGACCCCTGAGGGATACCACACTCCACAGAACCTTAAATCCATGACTACCTGGGATGTGTGCTGCCTATTGTGTCTCAAGCAGCATAGTCTTATGGAATTAGCAGCTGTGTACAATATCAAAAAGTAAATATTTAGAAAGGGAAGCACATTGGTCTCTTTCCCCAGAAAACAGATTACTTATATACTTGGTTACAGGCAGCAATAACATCCCATAGTCAAGGAGAGATGTCCAGCATTGCTGCAGCTGTGGTGAATGGGGCTTCCAGTTCCGGCATTGATTTGCCAGTGGTGGCTACAGAGGTGTCAGGTGTTCTCCAAGGGGCACTTGGATGCTTTCCTAGCTCCCTTATTTCCTTCTGGAGAAGATGAAGTCAATTCCCTTCTGTGTGATGTTGTAGGGGTCATTACCCTCCACTGTCTGCCCTGCAGACAGAGATTGCTGTGTAAGGTGGCAGGAAGGATTTAGCGTTTATTTTAAATTTTATTTCTTGATTTCTGGATTGGGGTTTGAAAAATTGCTGCTAATCAATTTTTCTGTGCACATGACTGTTCTGGAACATCTGTCAAAGGACCACAGAGCTCTATGAAAGTGGTTTTTGTCTTTTTCTGAGGGGGTGAATGGGTAGTCAGCACGTACACTGACACAGGTAAATACGTTAGAAATGAAATAAAGGGATAAGATAGGATAGGATTTCAATCTTAGAGATTAATTTTCTGATTCTCATTTGCTAAGCTACAATTTAAAGTTAGTTTAATACCTTTATTTTTTGTGAAATTCTTTTTGTTTTTACCTAAATCAGCCAAAAGGAATACAATATTTAATAATCTATGGAAGCATTCATTTTAATCTTCTCTTTGCCTGCCATCTGAAGAACAAAAAAATGCAGCAAATACCAACATCCATTTAAAATATGCACCGAAAAAATGATCAGACAAATACTGAGGGTAAGGAGTGGGATTTTTCTTCTAATTCCTGTGAGACACACAGAAGTTGAACTCTGAGTTCTTGATATATAATGACATATACTAGGAAACCAATTTTTTGACACTTCTTCAAGAACAATTCTTTGTCTGATCACTCAAATTTTTAATATACTCATCAAGTTCTGTAAAATGAAAATTCTGATCCAAACATTAGAATATAATGGAATTGTGTAATATTTCTTTTTCATGTGGAAGCGTACGGAGCTCTATCCAACTAAAATGCAAAAATTACATCAATAGATTATTACCTTCTGGGTCATGTTTGTGAGCATTTAGTTATGTAAGGTCAACTATTTCCTTTGAGGCTTAAACTCAATCACCAAAATCAAATTAGATTCAATTTTGTTGCAGATATCGCTTCTTAAAAAATTCATTCACAAAAATAAGCAAGGCTAGTATTTAATGCAACATTTAATCCATAATTATGTAAAAATTATACACAGATTAAATGTGTCTACTATGGTACAATGTTATTTAATTTTAATATGAGCTGCTGTGATTCAACCTTTTCACGTTTTCTATTTTCTTACTTGCAGACACACTCAACCTTCAATAGGCTCTGTGTTCAGCATTTCAGTAGTTGGCTGATACAACTTTTTCTTCTTCAGGATCATAACATATATCCAAAAATATCCACAGATGTTATTCATAGGTAGTGCTTTAAGATTTTTTAATGTTGTTTAGAAAAGCAGCTATAATTACTCTGGAATCTTGACTTCGACGCTTACGCTCTGAATTTTATTTTAAATTTATGGGCTAAGTGCTGTCATCCTCTCCAGTAACCCTAGAAACTTCTGCTACTTTCATAGCCAATACCCGTGGAACATTGTAGTGTTTGTCTCAGGCAACAAACAGAGAATAAGGCCTTATCTCATAACTCAAAGTGCTTCATGTGTGTACAAACAATATCCTTTCTGGAGATCTTTAAAACAATTCTTGTTTTCCTTTTGTGGGGTAGGCTAATTTATGTTGTGTTTTCTAATTTATATTTAGACAATTAAACCTGAAAAGTATAAAGACAATGTTGGAATATTCATGCATTGCCAATAGTAATGATTGTGCGGTGCAAAACCAGCATCGATCGTTTTTTAAAAAGCATGCATGTACTTGAATAATGTGCCCATTTTGTAAAAATTATCAATCTGTAAAAATCATTGTGGATTTTCATCGGCTCACTTTCATAACTGTTTTGTCATGAATTTAGAAATCGAGTGCCCCATCTTAGACAAAACTCAGACTAACCCCTGGCTCCGCAGATTTGCGCCCAGATCTCGCTCTATGCGCCAGGCGTGGTTCGCTACGTCTGGAAGTGTAGGTTGGTTGCCTTATCAAGCTTTAATTGCCAGATTTAAGGAAGGCATAGGGGAGAAAGTGTCAGCCCTGACAGTACAAAATCCATGATAGTTTTAGCTACCCAAAGGCTTTGGGATCAGTCTGATATTCTACTGCAAAAATGAGATACTGTGCCATCTCTAGAGCTTGCTCAACGCGGGGTGAACACGTGAGGGTGTGAATTGTGGTGGCTACAAAATGTGCCTGAGATATAGGAAATGCCAGTTCAGGTCTCAGCTGTGCTTCAGCTGTTACACAAAATATTCCTGCAAAATAGGATTAAGGAGACCAGAATTTGTATCTTCTATATGCAAAGCCATTAGTCGTAGCTACTTCTGTGGGAAATGTCTTTTTTTATCTTGACTTCCCCGATTTATTTTTTTGTGGCAATCAATATTTCTGCAAAATATTCTAGTTTCAGTGCTCTTGAAAACATTTCATTCAGCAGAAAGCAGTCTAACCAGCTTTTGCTATGAGCAGACTCTCGTCACATCTTATGCACCAGTAGCCGATGGATGCGTGATACAGTAAATTACAGCATAGTGTAAAAAGGAGAACATCTGACTGTATTCAAACTTTATTGACTTTTACAAACATTCTTTACTCAATATCTAAGTATTCAGTCTTTGAATAAGGAAAATGCCCCTGCAAAAGAATACGAATTTATCTCAAATAAGAAGGCAGCGTTTTGGCCCAAGTTTTACCTGGCTCTTCCTTATTAGATAATTGTGAAAGCAGAACAGAGCAAAACAGCAAAACATAAATATAGTCAGATAAATTCAATTTGACAATTGAAAGGGCTTTGCCTGAATAGGATTTAGATCAAATTAAGAACAAAAAAAAAACAAACAAAAAGCATGCCTAAAAATTAATTTGCCTTAATATAATGGTGGTAGAATTCACTCTTCCTATAATACATTTTTGTTCCAATACCGTATAAATGTCGAGATTTTGGACAGTATTGTGAATACCCGATTTACCCAGGTAAGATGGCTGGTTTGACTGGCTCTGGGAGTGAGAGAGCATTGTTTACAAAATCAGTGAAGAGCTCTTCCATCACCCAGCCTTTTCTTACTGATACTACTATTGAGAGTAATGCATTATTTTGTCCAACTGCTGAAAAAGAAGCTAAAAGAATCCACAAAATAAGTTTGCTGAAATCTGTACAGTTACAAGTTTGGAGTTATGCCAATTTTCTTTATGATAGTTAATTGATGTTGCACACCCTCCCCTTCCCACCAATCTTTTTCCCTATAAACTTTGTTTTACTCAGATTAAACAAACCCAAGAATAAGGCACAAATCTGGATGGTTTTAAAAACAGTAACAGTTATTTTAAAACTTTCTAAATAATCTATATTAATTCCATACTTTTTTCCCAAACATATCTGATCTACAGACGAATATAGAATGAAAATATAATGAAAATACATTCTTCCTGTAAGATTTACAAATATTTGTTGTTTTTATACAGATGCTACATTTGGCTGTTCATTAAGCAATTGGATCAAAAGCACATATATTTTCCCCACTTTGCATTACTCAACATGCAGATTGCATTTCATTCAGATGGAAAACTGACAAGTTATATGCTGGTTAGGAAACAAAAAGGGGATTTTTTACATACCTGTCATTGTAAATCCACCAACTAGCAAACCAATGTCTCTTCCACCGACTATAATAGCTTCGCTGCGATCTCCTTCGCTGCCGGTGTTCTTGGTTTTCCAAGCAGCCCATATCCCTACTGCCAGGATTGCCAGGTAGAAGACAACTATGGCCACCAGTCCCTCCACATGGAAAGCCATGTTGAAGTCCCAACTGTTTCTTTTATCGCTATTTCATTAAGACCCCTGGAGAGAATGCAGTAATAGGTCTGCTTTTAACACACCTGCTTTTTAGAATCAGTCTGCAAAACCCCTCAGATGGTTATTAAAGAGACTATTCAGTTGAATTTATGAAATGAGAATTTCAGATGTAATTCAGATTAATGTCGCATGCCAATTAAAACGCCTGTGGAGCAACAACCAGTAGATATAGTCTCTGAACACAAAGGGGAATGAATGACGTGGCTGAAAGCTACACTATCTGTAGAAGTCAGTGACTGAGCACTGAATTATTTTGGTATCACCAAGTCCTCAATGTCTGAGAACTTTTCAGTCACAGACTAGTTTGGTACAAGAGATAGAAGACAGAAGATCTTGGCCATGTGGACTATTACACAAATCTCTGTTTTGAAGACAAAACTGCTTTAAGTAATACTAGAACTACGTATAAGTAATAGCCACAACAGCAAAACACATCCTTTAAGTGTTTGTATTGGAATGCTGAGTCTTGTCCCCCTTGTTACATCCTCCGTATTTAAAACCTGCGATTTCTTTTTTGCAACATTTAATTGTCCAGCATGAAACGTATTAATTTGTTCTCTCACAATACGGGAACCAAATGTAAAGCTTAAAAGCTGTCGGAAGGCAAAAATGTTGAAGTATACGAACTACAGCGGCGGAAAACTCCCGAGCGACGCAGACAGCGGCGGCCCCGTACCCAGCCTCTCCCGAGCCCCCTCCTCGTCCC
>VYXF01007307.1:1498653-1543701 GCA_013397295.1 Polioptila caerulea
TTGTCCCCGCCCGGGGCTTTCCCGCCGGCGGGGGGAGGGAAGGAGCGAAGGAAGGATCGTCTCTCGCCCCGCGGTGCCGACGGTGCGCCGAGCGCTGAGGCTGCGACGGGGGTCTCGTGGATTAAAAAGAGGAAAATCCCTTTATAAAGGAGGAGGGTTCAGTGGGGTGAGAGGACCGCGTCCGTCAGAGCTGGGGGGAGGAAGGGGGAAAGACGTCAGAGTGATAGGGGACGTTGGGGGGAAGTAAGGATGACTCAAGGGAGACTGTCGTGTCATGGCAGGGAAGCAGGGTTAGGAAGTGAAATTGAGGTGAGAAGACAAAAGGGAATGAGGGGAGCCAGGAAGGAATAGGATCATATTGAACCAACGGGGAAGAGGAAGAAAAGAAAGGGCTGATCTAAAAAGACATATTGAAAAGAGCAATAGAGAAAGGGAAGAGAGCAGAAGTAGGGAGAGGGAAGGTAAGCTCTGTGCTCCCCTTATCCTTTCCTTGCTGCCCCTTGGCCTAGCACTGGGCAAGCGCCGAGCCAAGGTATGTCTGAGAGAGGCTTGTCAGGACCGTCTTTTGCCACACCTCCCTTCCAAACCTGGTTGCACATACGTTGTCCTTTCCCAGATCTGGGACACTTAGTTCTTTGGGAAACTCCTTTTTTTTTGCCATGCTTCTTATAAACTTCACCTGCAGAGCTCCGGTCATACCAGCTTTCTTGTGCTTGCACTTTTGCTCTCTGTCCCCAAATGATGCTGGACAGTGAGCTTCTAAGTGCTGAGAGTAAGGGTACTCATGCACAGAGGACCCACATATGCCCTCGCCCCAGTTTTGACAAAGGGAAGATCATGCTGAACTCTGGCATTCTCTGTCAGCTCTTGAGAGACAGTTAACATGGGCTATTGGCTCATGCAAGTTGAAAAGTAGAAATAAAAAGCCCACAGGAGTACAGAACTGCTACAGACTAAAGAACTAACTTGAATGCAGAAAATCTGAAATTATCCTGGATTCAAGAGGAAAACTGCAATATGGGAAGATGTAAAATCAGAGAGGAGAAAGGTGGCAATTGATGAAAACTCAGTCCACTGCAAAGAACGACCCAAGGGCTGGCACTTTCCTGCATATTTGCCAACAGCCTGGCCAGCTTGGCTAGCAGAGCAGCTTCATCTGCCTGCTCACGAACTGCTGAGCACATCACACCACGTTAGCCCCAGCCATTTATTATGTGCCTCAAGGGCAATAAATTATTGTGCACTCATAAATTGATTGCTTAAGGCTGCGTTCAGGTCTGGGCTCAGTTGAGAAACCCAAATAAGGGTGGCCGAAGAATTAAAGGTTAGAAATGTTACTATTTTTGTCTGCCAGACTCACGGGTTGCTCAGTGATTCTACTGGTGCAATGCTTGCCTTGGGAGTGTGCAGTAAAAACCTCCTCCCAGTAGCAGGCAGCTGAGACAGACACAGGTGAGCATCAAGGCATCACCTAATGGCAGTACTATATTGCCATGGAGGAAACAGAAATAGGTATTTGAAGGTATAATATATATATGGTTAATATATAAATAGTAGATAGAAGTCATACACTTCCTTGGAAACAATGAGGGCATCTCATTTAGGAAGAAACCCCAAGCTCTAGCCATTAAAACATGATAGAAAATGCTTGATTGCTAAAATGGATGTTAACTAAATTCACACAAAGTTTTAATTACATTTTAGTCTGGTTTTTGTTCAGCTTAATAAAAAATAAAAAGTCATGACAATGCAAAGCATGGCTCAAGCTTGTCTTAGGCAAATTAAAAAAAATATTGACCTATGGGAAAAAAAATCCTTTCTGAAATTAAATCTGATCTCCAATGAAAACTATAACAAATTTCTTTTGCACTTGGTGGGTTATATTAACACTTTTTTATGGAACTGGAGTGGGAAAACTATTTTTTATTATAATTATTTCTAGAAAATAATTAATTTAAAATAAATTATATTTTAATGAAATCCATTAAAACAAATCCTGGACACCTACATATTTTTAATTTATGTAGGCTCTTGTGACAAGTTTTGTCTCTTTGATGTTCTAGAATGATTTGCAACTGTGCACCCAATGAATCAACTCTGTCCAAGTTTTTCCTTACATGTCTACTTTACTCCTATAGTTACCTAACTACAAAGAAATTTTGCATCCTCTCATGAGATTACTATTTAAGTTCTAGGTTCCTTTAGTTAATATGGCTTTGGGCTTTGAAATTGCCTTCACATGGATGTAGCTGAAAAGGACTGAGACAATTATTTTAGTGAATAGTAGTTGATTTAGTGATTTACTCTCCCTTCTTTTCTCATCTACTACTGCTATATCAGGTAGATTTCTAGTGCTTTCTTTTGGGAAAGGGCCGTGCTACACTGGCTCCCTGTGTCTGCACCCCAGCAGCATCCATCAGCCACGCCCCACAGAGCTCAGCTCTCAGGATATCTGAGGGTGTGCACAAATTAGTATAGCAAATTTTATGTCCCTTGGGAAAAGATGTGCTTTGGTGCTAGAGATATTTCATGCAACTGCAAGAGTGATTCCATATGAAACCTGACCACATTTCCAGAGAGAATTACTTTCTACTTATTTCAGTTGAAATACTTAGAACTGAGGTCATCTCTTCCAGGAAAAGAGGCAATACATTGGTAGCTTTTTTCTCCTAAAGCAATTGCACTGCATCTAAATATAATTTTCTTGTTTAAAAGAGCATAGATTGAAAGTATGTGGTTTGAAAAGAAATCCTGAAACTTAGTTTTATTTATATTTAAGAAAGGACACACTTTCTAGTGGAAGGTGTCCCTGCCCCTGGCAGGGGGATTGGAACTAAATGATCCTTAAGGTCCATTCTAACCCAAACCATTCTATGATTTTATGAAAGTTGACATGGACTCCTGCTTTTAGTCACATTTTTTGATACAGCTATTAAGGAGTGTTTTGTGGAAACAATGGAAATTAGTTTTCATGTACAATACCTGTCTTTTAAGCAAAGATTCTACAATATTTACAAAGATTTTTTGAGCTCACATATGGTTATTTGGACTTCCTCTTGATAATAGCACAGATTTTTCCATTTTTAAATCTATGTCCATCACTGAGACTTTTCTTGGGAGAAGGTCACTCTGGATACAAATAACTGAGCTGATAAAAAAATCCCCAAACATTTTGAAAGGGAAAATCAGGCTAAGCAGTCACCTGGTTTTGTTTGTTTTTTTAATGCTTCCTGCTAGTTGGTCTCTCAGAGGAGTTTGAATAAGAGGGAATGTGAGGGACAGAAACTGAAGTCTACTGCCAGTAAACATTTATGTGAAGGGCTGTAATTCCCAATATTAAAGAAGTCACAGCTTTAACTCTTGATGTAGGACATCTAAACAGTAAATATCTATATGGCTATATCAACTTCCAGGGCAAAATTCCAATTTCTATTTTAAAAATTAGAAGTTTAAAATTTTCATGGTGTAATTATGCATTTTATGATTGTGGATTATGGAATTACTTAAAAACACTATTATTCTTAAGAAAAAACAAACAACAACAACAACAAATAACCAGCCCCAGGGTTTTGAGGTGTGTTCCCTTAATAAAAAAAGCTTTTACTACGGCTTAGTTTAAGGCCTATACTTAGAGTGTTCCTGACACTTACAGAAAGGTTTATGTTGAATTCTTCTAAAAAAAGAGCCTCTTCATCTTGTGGTTTTTGGGGTAGTATCCGTCTTAGATTCCTTCCATGGTTTCTTGATTAACTATGGAGTTCCCAAAGAAATTATCTCTCCATTTGCTCAACAGCTCACAAAACCCCCACCTGGGTGAGAACCCTTTGGAAGATATATTTGATGGTTATTTGCAGTCCCTGGTTACCTTGCTGGGAAGATACAGCTGCAGTTCTGAGCTTTTAGAATTCCAAACAGTGTAGATCACTGATGTGACTCTTTTGATAGTAAACTGGATAAAGTGTCAAAGAAACAGACTTTTTTTGTACTGTGACAAATGCTGTGATGTATTTTTTAATACTGTGCTATAGGTTCAGTTTTTAGTATAAAACAAACAAGCAAAACAAAACAAAGAATTATAAGAATCCTAATTTTAGTACTTAAAAACATAAGACAAGCAGAGTCAAGACTGTGTGTGAAATCTCAGTGTCCTCTTGTTCATGTACTATTTCAGTCTTTACCTGCATAATCACATACTAATTTTTCTTTGAGTTGCCTATCTCTTCCAATAAGAGTTAATCTTCACTATTTATATTTCTCATTAACCATGTGGCCTGACAAGTACACTTCATTCAAACTTTGCAATGAGAATAAACCTGGCGATTTTCTCCAGGTTTCTGTGGTGCAAAGTATTAGTGCTCCAAAAATACAGATAATTTTTTCTACAGACCCCACTGAGGGAAAATGTGACACCTTTGTATAGATTTGTAAATTTAAAAGATAGGTCCAGTCAATTTCTGTTGCTGCTTTATGCAAATCTCAGAAGCAACTAATGTTTTGTTTTGCTTTGTTTTTTTTCTGAAGTTCTGAAGAAAAGAAAATCAATATTCAATCTAAGTCAGACATCTGGCATGAAAATTTCAGCTTGTAACCTGGTGCCTGGCAAAGTTGTGTGCAATAAAAAATAAGCCTTTTATTGTGAGAAATTTCAGGCAACCTGAACTGAATTAGATTTTGAATACCTGTTGTAAGAAAGCTGTCATTAAAAAATTGAAATTAAGGGATTGAAAGAGAATAGAGCATGTTCTATATTTTCTTTCTCTGACACTATCTATATTACATTTCTCCTGTTTTACTGTGTAAATAAGAGCAAACCAGATCAAAGATATACTGTTTTGTAGTGAACTCCCATATTTGAATTATACTGATTAAAATGAAGATAGTAAGGAAGTTGTGCATTATTATAATTATTTAATTATTCCCACTTGTTTCCAGAAACCAGTGACATCAAAGCTCTATTGCAATAAGTGCTGAGTAAATGTAAAGTGAAGACTCTGATGCAGAAGTTACATATTTTCTCTTAGTTGTGGGAACCCAGAGCTTGTCCTTGACCGCTCTGGGGACTCAGGGACCTGTGCAGACGGCCCAGAGGGCTCAGAAGCCCTGGCAACAAGCCCAAAACACCTGTGGGTTGGCTTTTAGTCCATGGGAGAAATTACCAGCTTTAAAAGAAAAAATACAAGTCTCACAAATTTAAATAGAATAATATTAAGATTGTCACAGGGTGGAAAAGTAGATTTTGGATTTTAGTACATGGGGGTGGGTGAAGCCAAGATGGAGGAACCGCATGGTTTTTAGGCTTCTTCCTTCTTCTTCATCTCCTTCATGATTCTTCTGTGATGGTAGCAGAGGATGGTTGGTTTGAGTAGAATACACATTGTCTAACGTAGATGAGAGATATTGGAGAATAATTGTAAATAAGGTATACGTAGTTCTTAGTATAAAAGATAAACCACCACCTCTCGGGCGGGGAATAGCCTCGGACTGTCGTGCTGGAAAGACCTCGGCAGGACAGAGAGAACTGTGTTCTAGATAAGTTATTATAAACAATAATAAAAAATATCTGAAGACCAAAGATTTGCACGTCTTTCTTCTCCTGGGCAAGGAAAAGGACTTTTAACACCTTGGGGACTTTCCCAGAAAAAGCAGGAAATCCCCACACTTAGTCTTTCCTGCATTGCTCATCAGCATCTCTAAACAACATGAGAAATAAGCAAAACAACTGCAACAAAATAAAACCAGAATGCAAATGATAGGTTCTTAATAAATATCTGTTTACCAAGCTATTAAAAAATAATGCATGTCATTATTTTGATTTTTTTTTTTTTTTAAATACAGTAAATTAGGATCAATAAAGGGGAATAGATAAACCAAGATCCACCTTTCTTTGAATACCATGATCTAAATGAGATCAAGTTGATTGAAATGCTTATCAAATTTCTGAGGAAATCTGTCCCTGAGCAATAAATCTGTCTGAATGGAGACCTACCACTTATCAAGTTCACAGCAAAGGGCCTTTGAACTGGTGGACAGCTGGCATAGGAACACCCTCAGCTGCAGGGTAGCATTTCTACCATTTATAATTCACCTTGTATGACAACTTAGAGCGTGTCAGTGACCAATCACATACCCAAGAAAGAAGGAACATGCCTGCACGATCATTATGATCTTGAACACTTATTAGTAATTTTCATCCACGTAGGAAACAGAAAACCAAGTAAATTCCAAAGCAGAAAGAGAAGTGTGGTGAGGGGAGGCTGGCAGTGTTTCACCCCAGCGAATAAAGTCACACAATCATGAGCAAACAAGTCATGAGCAAACTGATGCACAGNACAGTGTTTCACCCCAGCAAATAAAGTCACACAGTCATGAGCAAACTGATGCACAGGTGGGCCACAGATCTGTTTGCAGATCTGGGAGACAATCAAGTCTCTTATCACAAGAGATCCCAGAGTGAAAGGAGAAAGCAAAGGAGGGAGAGAAGTTTCTGAACCACTTTTGGAGCCATTACTGACTATAAAAACATTATGAAACCATGGTGAAGATGGCTTGTAGTGAGTTTGGGTTTAAACTGAAAAGGATACAAGAAAAAACAGACATGAGTTTAATCCATGCTCAGCTGTTTTTCACATTTTGCTACTTGGCCCTGCAGTGCCAGTCATGAGAACTTGATGTTAATCTGTTTGGATTCAAATGGTGCATTATTTACTAGAAAATTTTCTGTTATGGTATTGGAAAAAAAATTAGAAATTGAGAAAACTTTCAGGAACTTTAAGTTTTCAGACTTAGTTAAGTTAAGACTTAGTTTTGCTTTTTTTTTTTTTTTTTTTTTCAGTGACAGCATGGAAGAGACCTTTACAACAGCAGTTTCAGAAGAGTTTAGAAAAACATCCTTCTGTACCTTCACCAGAAAACCTGCACCACCCAGAATTATGCTGCTTTGAACTTTGTTCTGATAGGAAATCTGTCTTTTAGAGGAAACCTCCAAAGAATTTTGATAAAGCCTCTGATGACTGATTCTTTCTCATTATGAACTTCAGATGAGTAATATATTTATAGATCCATGGATGCCACCATCTACTATGAAATTAGAAAGCAAATTGAATTAAACAAAATAAAAGCAAATAGTAAAAATCCTAAGTAGTAAGTTAAACCATGCAGAAATAAATTTTTTTTAAACTGTGATCCAAAGATACTATATGATCTTTGCTTTAGATNGCCTCTGATGACTGATTCTTTCTCATTATGAACTTCAGATGAGTAATTATAGATCCATGGATGCCACCACCTACTATGAAATTAGAAAGCAAATTGAATTAAACAAAATAAAAGCAAATAGTAAAAATCCTAAGTAGTAAGTTAAACCATGCAGAAATAAATTTTTTTAAACTGTGATCCAAAGATACTATATGATCTTTGCTTTAGATGTTACTATTACCAGTAGGTATGGTGCTCATGTTCTTATGACAACTTGAATTTTGGTGCATAATTTTGACCAAGTAGGAACTGACAAAAAATTTTTGAAGAAAATCTCATGGTGATTAAACTGTGGTGATTTCCTTGGAAATATCTAATGAGAACAATGTGAAAAAGTGGCCTTCCAGGTATCACTATCAGTAACTGATCCCAAGCATTAAAAATTCATTTTCTCTGTGGCACTGGGTAAGCTGTTTTATCTAAAGCTGGTACTCTTTGGACTGATATTCTCCTCGCTAGTGTCCATGTACTTTGGATAAAAATAAAATGATTTCTTGAGGAAAAGAGTGTTGAAAAATTGATTGGATTTTGTAGGGATTTTAAAATTAGAGAAATCAAATCTTTTAAAAAAATTTTTTAAAGCACTAGTTTTTGAGTAGCATAGCTGAAATATCCACAGAAGTCAGATGTCCCTACTTGGCAATGAATTAGTCTGTTGCTTTGTGCACAGTCTGTAATAACAGAAAAGTTGAAACTAGTGTCAATCAATTGCAAATCTCAAGAAAGATGAGAAATGTATCAGCTTTAAACTAGTTTTTTTAATAGAACTCTTGTCAGAACAATTCCTAGATCTTCTGTATAATATTTACAGAAATCTAATTAAAGTCTGCCTCTGCTTAGCTTATTGTGAAAGCCATATAAAATGTAATTTAAACTAACATGTTTTTTTTTCCACAATGAAAGTTAGACAATGAAAATTAGGCATATATAGATGGTCAGCCATTGACAGGGAGAAACCCACTAAACCATGATATTACCATGCTTGTTCATGCTTCTAAAGTTTTTAGAGTAACTTGATTCCTGCCTTCTACAGAGCTTTTAAATTCTGTCCTTAAAATTGGTCAGTGTCTCTTCAAACATTCATCTCAGTTCTCTTACTCCACTACTCCATTCCTTCAAGAATGGAAAGTCATGAAAATTAGAGGCTGCACCTACATATTGATGTCTTAAATAGCACAAACAAGACATAGTGCATGGTTGAACAGAGGGAAAACAAAAATGGAAATCCTTCCTGTAAAAGCCAGTAATATTAAAAAAAGTGTCAACTTTTAGAAGCCAATAAGCTGCATACAGCCATCAGGGCACGTTTCGGAGCTGCTTCTTAATTCTGTGATCTAATTTATAAGAAATGCAATTTGGTATTTTCAAATTAAATAATCTGTCTAAATAAAAATAAAAAATGTACTATTTCTCTACTGTTAAGTCAGAGAGCTTGAAATAGCATTTGCAGCCAAATTGAAAGCAAATGGTAAAATTATTCTGATTTTATCACCTTTTAAGTAATTACTTTCATCAATGTCAACTGATAGGAGGTGATTTTAAAAACACATGTACTGCTACCAGGAATTTTAAAACAATACCTAATGAATTTGAAAACAGTAATCAATGTAGGAAAATGGTTTCATAGGAGATATATCCTTGGAGGAATGTGAGGGAAATGTGGGTGGGTTTGCTTGTTCAGTCATAGTCTTAGACAGAGTATTCAGGAGTTTATAATGTTTAAGTGCAAACTGCATGGTAGTTAAATCTCATTAAACTTTTCCTGAATTTGTGTAGAACTGTCAAATTAGAAAACCTACACATTTGATGATGAGGTTCACAAAGTCAAAATTTCTGGTCTGAAGTAACATCCAGTTTCACCAGGACACCAGTGACAGTAGTTGTTTCTAGTCACATGCTATTATTTTATGAGTGGTTTCAAACTTCATGAACCAAGTAGATTGTTTTGTTATGTTTTTTTTTCCTTTCAAATTTTATTTTATTATTTTACTAATGCACATTCAGAAATGTTATTGAACACAGAACTGTAATACTTAGTTGAAGGCAACAAGAATATATTTTTTTAAAACAAGTTTGAATAATGGTATTAAAAAAGTACCTCCAATTTCAAGAAAAACTCTTCCTTTTGAAGCAATTTCAAATTATTTGGAACAGAAAGGGAAGACAACTGGATTAACAGGATAATCTGGACCTTTTTAAAGATAGAGTATAAATATATTTATCTCAGTTCAAGGGATTCAAGTGTTTGGACATTTTGTAGCCCTTGTACACAGATGTATCTGAGGCAAGGCATTGTTCTTTCTTCTGTATTTATCACTTCTGTAATTTGTTTCAGTCAGTGCTGCTTAGATACAAATACCTTGTTTCCAGTATCTGTAATGACATCTATTTAAAACAGAGAGTTATCTGTTTATATGTCCATTGCTATCACTATTTAGTGATTGCATCATTATGGAGCAGTTTGGCTCTACTTTCAGTAATTCAAGTTCTCCTATGGGTAACTAATGGCTCATCACGATAATCCTGTGGATTTCAGTGGTTCCACTAATAGATTCACAAACTTCTTTAACTCTGAATCTCAGTACCTACAGATATATTGAAACAGATTAGTCAAAGCTGAAAAATTCTTTCACTGAAAAGTTCTTGACAGTGCACAAAAATGTCTTATCTCCCCTTTCATTTAAGAATGCTTTCATCCAAACCCCACCTTTTTGTTTCTGTGTTTCTCTGATCTATGTGTTTAAAATGCATTAAGAAAGCTTTTGGCACACAACTCTATTTTGATAACATTACAAATAATATCTTGTATCTTCTGTGTATTCAGTAAGTGTATAATCCCAATCCAAAGAGGCTGCTTCAAGGCCTGACAGAATTCCTGTAACTAACTTCAGTGAAACTTGTATCATTATGTAAAAAAAAGGTGAATTATAGAAATGAAATGAAGTTCCCAAATGCCATAGACTTGTTATGGGACTCTTGGTCTGCAAAGCAGAGTGTAAATGACCAAAATATTCCAGTTGTGAGACAGAGAATGCTTGATAAAAGATCATCTGATCACAGAAAGAAGGATTTTGAAAGTAGAGTTTGAGTTTAGAATGGCCAGTGTTGACCAGAAAACCTTGTACCTACCACTAATTGTTGGGGTCTTGGTGCTGTTGGCATGACATTCGAGGTTCTCTGTGTGTCAAAACCCCACACTTCATCATCATAATTGTGGCCAGTTTCTAATCTTGATGTGCTCGAGAAATGTGACCTTTCAAGATCTGTGGTTCCTGCAGATCTGGGTCAAGAAAAAAGGAAGCTTGCACAGCTAAACCAGTCTGTGAATCTGTAAAAGGCTTAAGTATCTGTTACTAAATGTTACTAAATGAATGTTATGAATGTTACTAAAGTTCTGCTGAAACTGACACTTTTGGTACAATATTCTTTAGCAGTTTTGATTAATTCCATTTTTAATAAGAATAATTACTTCTGTTGTTTTATGTATGAAAAAAAGAGAAAGAAATAACTGAGCTCACTAACTGATCCTTAAGGTATTAGTGCTTTGACGCATGCTGGAAGCAAATGTAAATACCATGAAAGCTGGTATTTTTCTATTATTTGTTGCTCATTGAATTGAAACTGGGAAAAACTGATATTAAAAACTGGAGGACTTGTGACAATTCCATAGATGTGTTTCACCTGGGGAATTTGCTAAAAAATGTGCCTTAGAGCATGATTTTGGAAAGGGCTCATAAATTAGCTGAGGTGAAAAATTAAAAAGTAAGAAAAGGAAAGAAGCTAGGCTCCATTACCCAGTACTCTAGCAGATTTATTGGGACGTCACCCTTTCAGCTAGTGTTTTTATAACTTAAACAAATTACAAGTAAACATCATATTTGTATGTGACTTTTCATGAAAGCAATGTTTCTAAGTGATTCATTATTTATTACACGCTCGGTGATAAACAGGCTATCCATACAGCTTTTAGAAGTAATGAGAACAAGAAAAAAACCTTGTGTGTTTTAGCATAAAATTGCAAACCTGGAGTAACTTTCAAACAATATAAAAGATAGGGATTTACCTACAAAACTGATGAAACTTATATCAATGAATGAGAGGTTCTTCTGACACTCAGCAGCACTTCCTGCTTGCCTCCTGACTCTGACTTAGTGTTTCAATAGAGTGCCTTGTGTTTGTGTACTGGTTTAACCAGTAAATATGCTCATAGACTGGTTTAACTGGTCTCTTCCTCTCTTTCTAGTGTAATCCAAAAAATCAACATATGGAAAAAAAGAAAAAAAGCCGAGGGTATATACTTTTGTTTTATAATTAATTTTTCTTTCTTTGTTTTTTTAACATGATTTTTGTATTTATCGACTTTTTTTGTGCTTTTATTCCAAGAAATATAAACTGGCACAAAGTATTATATTAGCATTCATAATAACAGAATAATTTCTAAATGGTTGGTTATTTTAAATTCTTATGTGTACAAGAATTATTATAGATCAATTAAATTAATTTACAATAAACTTCTCTCACTAAAATTTACACCAAAATTTCACTAGCTTTCCAGTACAATTATTTTTCCTTCAGCACCATGGACAGAAGCCGCGGTGACGGCGGCGCTCAGGCGGCACCCGAGCCCCGGGAATGCCTGGAGCCTCCCGCAGGTCTGAGTCCGACTGCCCGAGACTCCTCAGTGTGCGGCAGAGCCTGCCAGAGGTGCCATAGATCAGTCCCCATCACCCCAATAACCCGTGTGCTGGGAGCAAGGAGGGAAAGATGATGGACTGTGAAGGTCTCCTAGGTTTCAAGACCTTAGAAAACACTGCAATGAAAAATGGAGTAAATCATACTTTGCCAGCTAAACTATTACGCTTTTAACTCTTTGATGTAAGGATTGTATTTTTCTTTTTGTTTGTTTGTTTCTTTTTAATAATGCCAGGCATATTGTAAATACTCTTAAAACATAATAAGGGACCCATCTTTGAAAATAATGGTCTAAGAAATATTAATTAGGATGCCCCTACTTGTTAAGTAGTAGTCATTAAATTATTGTGGATTAAATAGCTTCTAGTCAAATGTACAGATTATTTTGTTCTCTTCCATCCTTTCAGTGGAGAAAATGGACAATGGACAGTCTCACTGGGAAGGGGGACTTCCACACAACAGATATGTAAAAGCATATGGAGTATATGACACTACATTTATTAAAAAAGCCTCCCAAAACCCACCAAAATCCTGTGAAAGATTTTAATTTCTCTCTATTCTGATCTAAGTCAAGAATGACTTAGACAATAAGTAAATTATCCATTAAGTGAGTTGAAAGCCTGTATCAAACTCAGGTACACAAGTGTTGTGGTGGCAGTAGACAGTGTCTGTGGTTCAACTTCGCCAATCTTAATAAAAACTGTGAAACTTTCTTACCAAACATCAGAGACATCTTCGTGTGACTTAGTCATTCCAGACTCCCTTCACTGTCAGTGAAGTGTGTGCTCACTTGAAATAAAAGGTGCAAGTCACCTGAATCTTTGAAGACTTTTGCTAAGGACAAGGCAAACTGTGGGGTTTTTTTGTTTGTTTTTGGTTTGTTTGTTTGTTCGTTCCATTTTTTTTTTTTTTTCCAGTGGCTAAAGGGGATCACTGAGGGAACTGCTTCAGAAGCAGACTTATCCACTGCAGATGCCTCTTTTTATCCAGAAAATGCCCTCAAAACGCTGACACTAAGCAGTGTGCAAGCACCTGGGCAAGCATCGAGAATGACTTTTGGAGGATTAAATATCTAGAGGTGGGGAGGCTGCTGGGAAACTCCACACAACTCATCATTTGCCTGGAGGATATGCCATCAGATGATAGATAGTACCTGACTTGTTTGAATACTTCCACTCTTACTGAAATACAACCAAATGACAAAAGTCCACAGATTAAACTTCCTCTGCATGCATTTTATATCTCAAATATATGCCTCTGCCAAGAGTATTACATATGAGACCATCATTAATTTAGCTTCACATTCTCCTCACTGTCTCGGATGCTGGTTATGCTTTAGTTTATTTCATTTTTTAACATCCCTTCCATTAAACCTTTCAACAAAAAAAGTGAAATTACTCAAAGAGATGCCAAAATCTGAAAATATGTTTTAGTTCAACTGTCTTTTAAAAATTATTTTATTTTTTTGGTATCTAATATTGATACAGAGTGAATATAATATTGAAATAGAGTGAAAGGTGGAGATAAAGTTTACATTACAGGATTGGCTGATTAAAAGAAAAGTATATAAAACTTTCACTTTTGTATTCAGGATCTGCTTTGAATGAAACTTCTTCTTCCTATCAGTCCAATGAAAATGAAATGCAGAAGAAATGAATGCAGTATTGTCCTCTTGAGTCTGCAGATAGCTGAAGCAACAGTTCCACTTCAGGAAATAGGAAGGATGTTCTAAACTAAACTAATGAGTTGGATGACTGATAACAACTGGAGGAAAGGCTGAAAATACGCTGCTCAATTTTGGGCATCTGATAGATCTACTTGAGCCCTAGACTACACAGCCAAGGAAGAAGGATATTTTCTTCTAGACACAGCCTGGAGTATATACTGAGATCTCTCTGTCTCCCTTACTTTGCTGAGAAATTTTGTATTATTAAGCTCTTTCTATAGGCACTTTTGTTTACTGCCAGCATTATATGGTATGGTGTCCTTTTCTGCCTCTCTCTGTGCCTATCCATCCACATTAGTGAATGAAAAATTATCCCAGTATATTACAACAGATGTTTATCCAAGAGTTCAAAGCCATTTTCTGAACTCCCTGAATGCTGGAAAGGTAACCACGCAATTGCTACAGCTTTCAGCTTTTCTTCTCATTTAGTGTGCCAGAGTGGAAGACTGGCAAGAAGACTGGAAAAATTTCGTTATATCTATGGTCTGCTTGAAACTGGAAAACTGTGGATAATAACACAAAGTACAAGAAACATTGATTTTAAAAATTTATTTCCTTTTTCCCCCCAAAATTAAAAAGCTAACTGTTCCACCCATTTATTCACAAATCTCACATTTAATACTAAAAAGTATTACTTCATCATAAGGAAGTTGTTGCGGCATTTCCAGTCTCCCAGAGCACCTCTACAATCCTTGCAACAGAATTAAGACCCACCTGGGAACATAATAGATCAGGTCTTCTCCTCTCCTCTCCTCTCCTCTCCTCTCCTCTCCTCTCCTCTCGAGTCTCCTTGGGTCTCCTCTCCTCGAGTCTCCTCTCCTCTCCTTGAGTCTCCTCTCCTCTCCTTGAGTCTCCTCTCCTCTCCCCTTTATGTGATTCTTCTCCTAGCAATGTTATTTCCTCCCATTTCAGAGTATGGCATAGCAAAAAAGAAAAACCAATGGGCACATTTTGGTTCTCTGCTTCTATATTGCTTCAGGTGAAATAAGCTTGTGACAATCTCATTTTATGTCCAGACTGCATCATGCTCTTCAATAGCCAGTCTGTGCTGAGGGCCATTCTTCCTCCTGCCTTGTTCCTCACTCTATTTATTGCTAGTTCACTTGCACAGGGAGAAGAGTCACAGATCACAGAGATATTATTTTATGTGTCACAGCTTGTACCACTGGAAGCTGATTAGATGAACTAAAATGGTATTGTACTGTCCTATGCCAGTGTGCTAGATAAGTGACAGATATAATAAGGAAAAAAAAATTCAACTGTTTATGGTTTTCCTAACTACTACCCACAACACACTGTACTGTTCAGTTATCATTTACAATTTAGTGCCAGAGATAATTTGCAGACTGACATGTCAGCTCTCAGGGAACTGCATATTTACATTTGCTTAAGCCTGTGGGGCTCACACGTTGTGAGCCTGCGTGTTTCCCTGTGTCAGGGCAGATGCACATTGCCATTGTGGGGCACAGAGAGGGGAAGGAATCCCTCCTTGCACAGGCGTACTTCCACTTTGGTTCTGGCTTTGCTCCCATGTGCTGTTAGGCAAGAGAAAAAGCAGACAGAACATGCCTGGACAGTTGGTGTCAGATATGTGCCAATCCCATTTCTCAGTCAGTAGTGAACCTCTGCCCCCAGCATCCCAGCCTCTGGTGTACAGTAGTGACACCACACCCTGAGTGTTGTCTGAGCAGGGACATGGTCTGGGCTGCAGTCCAGCACACACCCTTACAGCTCCTCACCAAAGCCTATTGCAACCAATTCTGGGTTTTCAGGAATAAAGTGGCAATACAAATGTAAATAATACTTTTATAGGGCCAAAGAAGTGGGAGTTGAATGATTTTTTAAATACTTTTTGTAACTTTCTGTGCATTTAATGGTAACTATAAAAATATGGTTTTGTTTTCTCTTTATTTATTTTTTATTTTTTTTTTTTTAATACCAAAGACAAACACAATCTTAGCATTTTCAGATTCAAATGAAGCTAGACTATGGTACTGAACAACTGAAAGTATGACCCCCTAGGAAAAGAAAAGAAAATAAATGGATCTAACCAAGAACACAACAATTTTTGGTAAAGAAAAAGACTTTTGGAAAGCAAAATTACTGTCAGCAAGTAAATTGCTATGAATCAGACACTGACTTCAGTTCTCTGTCCCTCTACCCACAGTTTTTCCCCTTTTTTCATCATGAAGGGCTACATGGAAAGTGTGTCTCATTGCTAAATGATCTAAGAAAGGCAGAAAAGAGGAAAGGACAAGATCATTTCACTTGTATGGATGAGCAGACAGAAAAACAATAACAAGGCAATCAATTGAGCAAACAGAGGCTGTGGCAGTAACACAAATGATCATCATTCTCAAAATCTGAGGCACATATACATTTGTTGGGGAGATATTAATCACAACATAATTCTTAACAAATAGATTTGCATATAGAATGACTTTTATTCATGCCTATAAAATACTAAAATATTAAACAAAATCAATAATCCTTTTCCTCTGGGTCAGATTTGTAAATCTGATCAGACCCCCTTTTTCCTCATTTGATTGCAATTTACGACTAGGTCTCCCACTGCTCTAAATTACCACACTTCCAAGACATTCATGGTACTCTGTTGATGTGCATTACCTCAAGTTTGGGTTCTTTGTAGTGGTGGTGAAGATATGAAAACAAAGTATGGAGTTGAAAACCTATTTCTGTTCAAGCTATGAACACAGCCTGGGAAATGCAAACTTCTCTGCAGCACATGAAGATATCAGGAGCAAGTACCCATCTCAAAAGAAAGCATATAAAAATTATAGTGTTTTCTTATTTGCAAAGGGGTATTTACAAGAATGCACTCCAAGATGTCATTTAGACTGTATTCCATTCTGATGTAGCCTTTAGTTTCTGAATTGGAAAGATTTTCTCTTAACTGTAAGAACAAAAACAAAACCTTCACATGTACCTCTTAGATTTGTTTTTTTTTCAGTGGATATTTAATAAACAGATAGGGTAAAATTAAAATCTAAAAATCAGCAGATCACCTAATTCCTTTGGTGCAACCTGGAAACTACTGAAAAGAAAATCTTCAAAAGTGCCTTTTGAGATTGAGTTTCTGGAATCCATAGGTTTAAAAATTCATAGAATCATCCCACATCACTTTGAACAGTTCTGGGGACAGGGAAGTTCATCTGCAGCTTCTCTGGACAACTTGTCCCATTGCCTCACTACCCTCTGAGTAAAGAATTTCCTCCTAATATCTAATCTAAACCTACCATGATCCATCTCCTCTGGGTAACGCTATGTTTAAGAAGAAGGAGCTAATGAGAAATATTGAAGTGTAGATTTTAGAGCAATTTTGACAAGAAAGGACAGCAAGTTCAACTGAAAGCTTGTTTTACGTTTAAAAAATCACATTAGACTCTTGAGCTTTTTAGCATCTTCTCCTTTCTGAAGACATTTTATTCTGAAAAGCTGAACACACTCCCATTAGAAATATGTTCAGTCAAGAGCATCTGGGGAAATATATTTGTTGTATTAAAAAAACCACATAAATATTCCCACATTTGCTGTGTGGGATAACACATAGCAGCTGTGTTGTAAAACATCATGCTTTGCAGAACACAGTCCATCAGAAGCGATGTGTTTTGGTTCATCTGAGAGAGAGATGACTATAAATCACCAGGTGGTAATAGGAATTGTCAGGAAAAGCTCTGCTCAGCAGCACAGGATTGAAGGCACAGAGGAGAGTTCAGTGGGAGGGAATCTTCCCTCCTACCTGTCACTCCTTCCCTGTGTTCCTACAGCCATATGCTCCCAAATTTAATTTCCTGTCCCAGGCAGGACAGCTTCCCTCTGTCTTTATTAAATCTGCCTTAAATGCCTTTGCTTCATTTAACCCACCTTTGCCTCAAACAGAAGAGGCCCCCATCTTTCCTACCACCCATTTCCCTAAGCTGGCTGCCGAGATGCTTTCTTTACTGGCACCCCCTTTGAGGGCTGCCTGTCTCTTAATAGGTGTGATCTCATATCCCCAAAAATCCTTGCTGCTTTTCTGTCAGGGACATACAATGCTCATCATGGGTGAGAATTAATGTCTCAGTGTTATAAAATGAATCCCTAATGAAAGTTCAGACCTTGGAGATTGTGAGAAGCACAAGTAGACAGTGTGTTGTTAGGAATCAAGAATTTAGACCCTCTCTGAGTCTCTCAGAGAGAGAAAAGAATGTAGAATTTGAGTTAAAGCCTTTAGAGAAATTAAGATCTATTAAGCCACATAAATAAGTATACATTTTAGTATTAACTAAGTAAGAATATATTTCATACTTTCTAAGTGCCAGGTGCCTGAGTAGAAGCAGAGTGCCAGTGCCCTAATCTCCTGTTAAAAGTTCACTGCTTCACAGACACAACTAAAACACATCAGTAGAATATTGTTTTACATTTCTAAATAAAGAACATAAGATAGAATGTGTATGTAGATAGAGTAGTGTATACAAACATCTGTAAAAGTGTGTAAAAACTGACAGTGCCTTTCGCATGTTAAAGGATAATTTTAACAGGTGTAGAAAAATTGTGTGGTAGAAAAATTAGCATTGTGTTTTTAGCTGATTTGTCATTTTAGGGTTAACACCTGCCATAGAAGCCTGCATTCACTACTATTCACCTGCCTACCTACCTACCTACCTACTTACCTACCTACCTCTGCTGCTGCTGCTGCTTACTTGCTTTTGCTAAATGCATCCACATGGAAGAAGAAAAAAAAAGAAAGAAGAAAAAAGATGGAGATGCTGCTGCTGCTGCTGCCTTACTCAAGGCTCCACATCAGTGAAAGGCTTAGAAACTGCTGCTGCCTTGCTGGAGACTCTACACCAAAGAAAGACTTGGGAGTTGCTGCGGCTTACTCAGAACTCTATACTAGAAAAAGGTTTAGGAACTGCTGCTGCTTTGCTTGGGACTTTATACCAAGGAAAGCTGCAGGAGCTGTAGCTCCTGCTCAAGGCATGGCCAGGAAATTTTAGCACAGACTTTAAGCATTCTGAACTCTTGCCTTCAGATTGACATATTCATGTAATGAACAACTTTATGGCAAACAATTATGGCTCATGTCTCACTGAAATCCCCAAACCATAAACTAACAACTTGACAGTGTGTGACACTGGATCTGATTGTATATCTGTTTTATATCAATGGAGGTGGGGAGCTGCTAAGAGCTGTGATTCTTTCCCAGCTCAGTAAATGTAGGTACCTTCCAAACTCCACTGGGATAATTCAGCTACTTTGATATTTCCCCAAATTGCTGGGAAATTAAGTTTTCTTGTAGATATCTGGTGATTTCTTCAGCTTTTATTTGGCATAAAAAGGCAAAGTCATTTAAAAATTTTTTTTTCCTCCAGGTAGAAGCCTAGAATCACAGAATTATTTGGGTTGGAAGGGATTGCAAAGATTATCTAGTTCCAGCCCCTCTGCCACGGGCAGTGATACCTTTCACTAAAACAGATTGCTCCAAGCAACCATCCAACCCGGCCTTCCCTATCTAATCAGTTCAATGGCATTTTCTTGTTTCATGTTCTTGTTTCTTAGAGAAGTTAATTTCAAAAAAAAACCAAACTTGGATATCCAGTCTATCTGGTATTCCATCCATGACAAAAAGCCAAATTTTGGCCTAGGAATCCCGATATTACAGTGTTTTTAAGATAGAACATTGAGGTTTGGTGTTTTAAAAGTACCAGTCTCCTGCAGTAACAGTACTGATATTCATCTCATATCTGCTTTGAGGTACTGAAATTCAGTTAAAACAGAGAAGGGATAAAAGGATTGTACGTCATAGTTACTTTTATTTCTGTCCATTTTATCTAAGAATGATTTGTGTTTCAGGCATACTTTTGGGAAGTTATACTGTGGTTATGGAATACAGTATTTCCATGCAATCTCTCAGATTATTCCTTTGGATTTGCCACAAACACTTGCAGGTAAGACTCTGCATGGTGCAGCAATGGGGTACTAGAGACACTGTAAGTAAGTAAATGCAACAGGATATGGTATCACAGATCCTTTCATCCTGCTTCTTGCTTGCATTCTGGACCCAAAGAAGATTTCTGTGAGTCTGATGAGTTGCAGTGGGGGTTGTATGCTCTATTATTTGGAAGTGGCATTGCAGGATGATGTCTGCAGAGATCATCTGTGCATCAACAATGTTGAGCCTGCGGTCAAGGTGTGTCCCTTGCTGAGGAACATAAACATGAATCCACCTGCATCTCAAACTCCTCTAGGAGTAGAAAAGTTTAAAGGTACTGTGATTCCAGAGCTTTCATGTGAGAAGAGCTACTTGAGACTGGTAAAGATTACAGCCAAGGGTATGATATCTAGTGGAGTGTGAAAAGCCTGGAATTAGAGAAGATAATTACTCAGCAAGCAGCACCCACAGCTAAGGGAAGATTCCTGCAGTGCCACGGAGTGATGACCCCCAACAGAGACAGTAGGGAAACAAAATCCTTGCCTGCTCTCCTCAGCATCTGGTGGAAACAAGGCTTCCTCTCCCCAGGTGAAAGGGGCAAGGATGGGAAGTTTAGTCTTTAGTTCTCTTACCAGACATCAGACATACACTGACATGGCTTCTATTGCTTGGATCATTCAAGAAGTGCAAAGAGAAGAGAAATATTATTTTCACTTCTTCCTCTACTTCCTTAGAAGTAGACTGTGAAAAATAGAACCAGATTTTTAAGGTCTTTATCCTATCTGGTCTTGGGATAACAAGATTATACAGACATGCTGTATTGTATCTTTCTTGAGGGAATAACAGAAAACTCTTGGAAAGATCAAGATTGCAATATATAGACTGTAAGCTTTTTCTCATAGGTAACTCTTGTTGGACTTTTACTATGGTCATTTTTAAATAGAAAGTGTGCAAAAATTTGATGACCTCTTTGGTATAGTGTTACAAAGCTTAGAAGATGGTTAGCATTCTGGGTAGTGCCCACACCCAAGTTAGTGAAAGGAAGATAATCTACATTAGATTACAATCATCCTTCTATTAAATCTGCATTGAAGATAACAGAAGTGTCAGGTGAGTCTGATTACTTCAACCCCCCAATGTCATCACCACAATTATTTTGTTTACTCAGTGTTAGGCACTGGGCAGGGGTCAGGGCAGCAAGATCCAGTAAGCACAACCAGACTGTCCACACCTCAAAGCTTACAATCAAAAGAGGTTACCATCTCCCTCAGATCCATATTTCCTTCTCTAGTCCTCATTATATTAAAGGTGTTTCCAAGCTTGAAAGCACTGGCGTCTTATGGAGCTGCAGCCCAGCTATTCTCAAGAGTCCTACCAGCAGCTGCAGGTCTGGGCCTGCTCAGGTGTCCATGTCTGGGAATGGGCATTTTCTTTAATGTCCACAAAAGAAATCAAGTATTTTTCTGAGGAATATTTGTCTCTAGCATGTGGAGCATGATCTTTGTTAGGTAATTAATATGTGTGCAAACACAGCACAGAAAATTTATCAGCTTCCTCCCAGGTATGAGTAGAAACCTGTTAGCACTGTTAGTGTTTCTGCAGTTGTTGTGAAGGTGCCCAGATCTCTGGTTATTGTGCACAAGTGCCTTTAGATTTACTCATTACAAACCTAGCTTTTCGTTGCATCCATGAATAATGGTTTTCACCAAATGTATTCTATATTCACAGGTGGAAAGGGGAAAAGGACAAACAAGACTATTTATTTTGTCTCCTGCCTCCAAACCTTATCTGAGAAAACAACTATTTACAGAAAAATAAGCTGGTAAAAAACCAAGGGATAATACGGAAAAAATTATTTTCCTTGCAATTCACAATTGAGTCCTAATGTAGGCAGAAAGTACAGACATGTTGTAAGCATTGTGTGGCTGCTATGGATAAGCTGAGGCTCTTTAAATCTTCACTGATCTCAGAGCAAAACTATATCCAGACCTGGCTATTAAAAATGGGCACTTGCTTCCAGTTCAGATTAGACATCCCTGCATTCTAATCATCAAGGACTTTGTACATATCTCAGGAGATCTTTACAGGCCATGCTCAGGAGGAGTGGATTTGCTGTTAGCTATGCTGCTGGTGTTACTCATTGACATATGCTGCTTCATTTGTAGATGAGCAACAGCTTAATCTCAGTTTCACTTAGGGATAAGCTGCCTCTCAATTATCTTGCGGTAAACACGAAGAGTTACCACAACAGAGCTGACATGTTACAAATCAATGTATTACTTTATGCAGTGGTATGCTGTTCTTGTGCTCCTAACCAGAATTATGTTCCTGCCATCTGTCGTGTGTGGCCTCCCCTTTCCCTGACAAGGGACTTCACCTTCAGCAAAGACACCATTATTTAATGACATATTCTAAGGATATATATTTTCTTTTGTAATAATGAGCTTTGCTTTTTGTGTGTTTACATGGTGCATACTCCCTCTGGAGTTGAGATAATTTATACCTTACCATAAAAAGGAGAGACTCTGGGTCTGTTCTTTCTGTAGCAGAGCCAGCAGCAGAGCAGCATTGATGCTGCTACTTGTGCTAGGCTTGTTAAGTGAACAAACACAGATTTTCCATTTCTGATGCTGCGAGTCAGAGACATTCTACAAGTTGAAAACTCACAGAAATGCCAAAAGAAAAAAAATAGTAGGAATTTAAGTGCAGGTATTGGTCAGTCAGAAGACATTAGACATTAGAACAAAAAAAATCTTAGCTGCAACCCCTTTGCCACCAAATGATGAATTAAATTCTTTCAGATTTCAAAGTTTAAAAAAAATTGGGAAATAAAAAAGGGAAGATTTTCAGAGCAGTATGAAGTTAGCTGTGCTGTGTATGCTGTTTGTTTTAGGAGAAAATATAAATACCTTATAGCAAGTTATAAACAGTAGTCTACTGCAATAAAACATGAAGTAATTTGCAATGATAAAGTAGAAGAAAAACATGTAGTGAGCTAATTATTTAAGGAGAAAATGAGAATGTTGGTATAAGACTATGTAAATCATGTTTCTATATGATGTGTGCTTAATGTAGTTGTGGAGGCAATATCTCTTAATATCTGAGAATAAACTGTTAGCTCGTGAAGAACAGTGAATAATGAAGCAGAAAATTACAAAAGAACTTAAAACTTATGTCTCTCATTCTTTGCATTAGTTATTCTTTTGAGACAGGACAGCAATAAGAGATCTGTATCAGAGAAGAAATTTAAACATAAAAAGAGGAGTAAGAGCATTAAACAGTGAAACCCTTAGGAGTGATAGAGCTTCCCAGAAAGGAGACTGGGGAGTAGTAGCTAGTATTTTTGAGGGAGGAGTGATGCTGAACTTGAAAACACGAAGCTAATCCATCTGGAGATAAAACAATACACATTTATGAAATGGGAAGGAAAAATCTCTGGACCAGTGGTGCTAAAAGCAAAGAGGATGTGGATGCATTTGCAATGCAATATCACTTTGAAAGAAAAGGCTGGTAGAGCACACAGCTGGGCGGAGGGGAGAGGGGATGTGAGGACATGGATCAGCTGCTGAGAAGCAGCAGCATCCTTTGCACATGACCCTACTGCTCCAGGCCTTGCTGGTTACACATGGTTAGAATGACTCCACAGGTAAGTGGGACTGATTTGTTGTAAACGTTTTAAAATATAAAAAATAATTCACTTTGACTAAAGAGAGAATTCAGCAGAAGTTGAGTTCAACTAGCAATTAATTGACAGGTGAAATCAGCAAAAGAAAGATTATTATTTTATATTAACCAATCAAATATTTTTCTTGTGATGAGCAGAATAAATATTCTGATAATGTGATGTTTTTGAAGGGAGAAAAGTAAGTAAATCCCTGTGTGGGACACAGAAAAAGAAAAAACAAAACAATAATAAAGAAACTGTATTGTAAAAGCAGTTGTTTAAAGCTCTGCTTAAATAAGAATCTCTGTATGAAAGGTGTTGAATGCTCAGGCTTTAAAAGCTAAAGCACTAATTGGTGTCCTAGAACTCTTTGCCCAGATACTGCTTTGAATCTCTCCCTTATAGCTCATTTAAACCTACCCACTTTAAGTTTAAAACCTCTTTCCCTGTAAAAAGTACCTCTCCGGGTTTCTTGTAAACCCCTTTAGGGGGGAAAACTAACACACATTTGTCAGAAAAGCTTAATGGCATGTTCAATTCTCATAGTATTTCAGAGTTGCATTTGTGGTCAGAAAACGAAATGTAGCCCCCAGGAAACAGCTTTGTCTCCCCTTTTTTGGAAAGGTCCTATGCACCTGCTGGGGACAGTGACAGCGGGATCAGAGATGAGGAGAGCGAGCAGGGCTGCCCCACCGGCAAAGCGGAGCTGGCAAAGGATGGGGCAGCCTTTCTCTTAATTTCGAGTGAAGCTCTAGGAGAATAAGAAGGAGGAGGGTTCCACCTGCCGGCCAGAGGATTAAGCCAATCGCTTCTGAAAAGGGATGGGGAGGGTTTCCGCCTGCCATTCTGTGTACTTGTCTGTGCGAGGCAGAGGCAGACCAGCAGCACAGGTCTGACTGTTTTGCTGCCCATACCCATCAGCAATCAGAGCTGCATGCAAAGAGGATTTCATTACTGTAATGTTTTCTCTTGCAATCATTTCCTCTGGAGGTTAAATAGATTAGTATCAGAGGTTCCCAAATTTCCTAATTAGTCACAAACCTAAAAGCAATCAGCTCAGGTCTATTTACATGTAAATCCCACTGTCCTGTCTATTCTACTGGTGGTTGCTGAAATAATATAGCTCTTAAGGAGTCCTCTTCCTTGTGATTAATAGGGGCAGAGAGTTGCAGGTCATGATGTTCATTACCTAATAGGAGGATTTTTTCTTGTGAGTCAGAGCTAACCTGATGCCCTAGAATAGAGAAATGAGACAGTGTTTATTAGTCAAGTGTCACAAACTCTGGAAACTTGTCACTTTTAGAAGCTGAAATTTGAAACACAGGTAATAAATTACTGATTTTCTGTCACCTTTCAAGCACTACTCAAAGTACCAGTGCAGAAGGTTGAATTTTCTGCAGATCCCACCTGGCTTGACTCATGACCTTGTCAACTGACACATTTTGGAAATCCAAGTAGCAACAACATTTGGAATCTTTATGATTTTTATTTCAAGTTGTCTTTAGACAGCCTGGTGCAGGTGCTGTTTTGAATTCCTTCAAGCCCTACTGCAAAACTGGCAAAACCACCTGCAGGAATTTCCCACCATGCTGGGCTTCTGGAAGAAAGAGGAGTTGAGGACTTACCTATCAAAAAACTTTATATACATATTACGTGAACATAATATATGTAATATATAGTATTGCAGTTAGTAACATTATTTCCACAGGTTTTTTTTACCCTTTTTTTTTGTCTCCTGTGGGATTTTGAATAGGATGTAAGGTAGAATACATCTGAAAACTTTGTGCAGACTGCTAGAAAGTAATTGATTTTCTTTTTCTCTCTAAAATGTGCATTCTCACAGTACACCCTGCAGCACAGCAAACCAGTAACACCAATTAGTGAGCATGTTTTGAAAAAAATCTAGTACGTGTCAGGAATGTATAAGGCAGAGACCAACAGTAAAAGAAAAAAGAAAAACTTCACTAATGTAGGCAGTTGAGTCTTCTGCTTCTATAATTCCATAGCAGTACCAGAAGAAAAAACCAACAGAGATGTGTGGAATGCAAATCTCCAGAAGTCAAGGATGTTTGCAGTTAGAGTGTGTAAACAATACCTAATTTTATGGGGGAACTGATTAGAAGCACCACTTGTCCTTGAAAGAGCCAGATAACATATTTAAAAATCAATCTGTTGCTGAATAAATGTACAATTGAAAAGACTCAACAAATCCCCAGGATTAAATGGATTCTTGTTACAGGTTAACCATGATGTAAAGGTAGCATTAGTCTTCTCTCATTACCCTCTTGGGACTCACTTTCTCTCCTGCTACACGTTAATCACATGTTTGATGGGAGAGAGAGAGATACCACCTTGTGGAACTGGTTAAGCATTCCCTCTTGATTTCCAATTACTGCCTTAGAAAATTACTGCCCTTCTGTAGGATGTAAAGATAGAAACAGATTTCCTCTGTGTAGGCCTGTTGAAATGTGACTGATGAGCATGCTCCTTGGAGTGAACAAATGGCAACTCAGTGTGTGAAAGAAGGACCAGTCCAAAATGGAGATCTGGACCTCATAGCAGCTGGGGAGTTTGCAAGTTGGCTTCTTACTTTCCTACTTCTGCAGGAACAATTCACCAAATGCGAGAAGTCAGATTCTGCTTTTGCCTTTCAGAATAAAATATGAACCTCAAGATTATTATGAGTGCAGAATGGAAAATGTCTCATGTGCTGTATGAAGATTCGAAGCTTTAGATTAATTTTAAGGTAATCTTGGCTTTAAACCAGTAGGACCACACTAATCTGTTTTAGGGTGCTGCATGGCCATGTACATATACTGTCTGCATTTCAAAGAGAAGGCATTTGACACATAATGTGAATCACTATTTTTGACATGCTGTTGCACTACAAGATCATGTCAGGACAATGTAAATAATTACATTGCTGCGGGTCTCCATACTGTACTTTCTATAACAAAAAATTAATTGTGGTTCAGCTGACAGACCAGATACAAGCATCCATCAACATGCTCTTTAAAGTGGAATAATGATATCCTATCTACTGGTCAGATTTAACATAGGAATTACAATGGCTGCCTAGATACTGTCATCAAAATTTATTAATTCATTCATCTTGCTTACATTTTGTTAGTGGAGATAAATATGGAGTGATTTTTCTTTCTCAAACACCTGGAGTTTTGCAATCATCAGGAAAGGCTTTGTCACCATTCCTGTGAGCTGAAAGAAAAGAATATGAGAAGAACAATAGAGCAAAGAAGAAAAGAAAACCAGTTGGTGGATTAATGCCCGAAGATGCAGCAAAATGAGACATGAGACAGCAGCAGCTGCGCCTCCCAGGCACTGCTGCTTCACTAGAGGGAGATAGAGCAGCAGCTTAGAGTTTTGTTTCATCTGTATTTAGCCCCTGGAAAGTTTTTTCTGTGAGAAGGCTTCTTGTTAATTTGCCTTCTAAATCCTTCCCTTCCCTTTTGCAAGCACCCATGGCTGATAAAAGAGACCCAGCAGAGGCTCTTGCAGAAACATTTGACATTCAAAATATACAAAGTGCAGTGCCACTATGTATAGTATATGGATCTTTGTAATGTGCTGGCATCGGGCCATATTCTAGGATAATTTCTCCCTTATTCCTGCTAGGGAATGGATGACTGGGCATTTGTACTCTGCTTGTGAAAGGGGAAAGTTTCTCTTCAGGCCAGGCAGGGAGCTGGCATCTGCAGTTTGCCTTTCTTTGTGTTGTTTCAGCAATGCCATCAGTCTACACCCCCCTTGAAAAGAGCGAAAGGCAACCTGAGAATAGCGGAGTAGCTACCTTAAATCAAAATAAACCCACAATGACAGATCAAGCTTGCAGCACAGATCCCACTTGTTACAGCCCCAGGGTAGCAATAACCTCTTTAGACTGCCCTGTCCAAAGAGGTCTGGGCAAAAAAGGACACATGGATTTGAGGAAGGGGGTCCTGATTTCTGACTAAAACCCCTGTTCGGGGCATGAACTCATGGAGGTGTCCAGCACAGATGGCCAAGACAAGTGACAGAATATGCTGAGCAAAGAATATGCTGAATAGGAAGAAACCCACAAGGATCACCAAAGCCAACTCCTGCCCCTGTGTTGGACACTCCAAGAGTCCCTCCCTGTGCCTGAGTATTGTCCAAATGCTTCTTGAACTATCAGTCTTAGTGCTGTGACCACTTCCCTGGGAAGCCTGTTCCAGTGCCCAACCAGGCTGTTCATGAAGAACCTTTTCCTTATATTCAGCCTAAACTTCTCCTGAGGCTCCATGCCACTCCCTTGTGTCCTGTCACTGGTCACCACGGAGGAGAGATCAATGCCTGCCTCTCCATTTGCCCTTGTGAGGAAGCTCTAACTGCAATGAGGTCTCTCCTCAGTCTCCTCATCTCCAGGCTGAACAGACCAAGTGACCTCAGGCACTACACATATGGCTTCCCCCCAAGGCCCTTCATTGTCTTTGGGTGCTTCCTTTGGGTGCTCCCCAAGAGCTTTGTATCTTTCCTGAATTGTGGCACCTAAAACTGCACACAGGACTCGAGGTGAGGCTGCTCCAGTGTAGAGCAGAGAGGGACAGTCACTTCCCTCAGCCTGCTGGTGAAGCTGTGCCTGATGATCCTGAGGACACAGTTGGACACAGTTTGGGCGTTGGGATGGAAAATCTACTCCACTATGCATGGACATGGAGGCAGCATCCCTCTGGAGAGTACTGTGGGCAAGTCTGGGCATTTCAAAGGAAGGAGCAATAGTCCTAGGGGTCAGGAGAGGGGAAAATAAAGGAGGAGAAGGAAAAAATGAGGGGCTGAAGAGTTCTCTTTGAGGGAGGAGGGAAATTAGGTGTTAGAACTGACTTACAAGGAAAATAAGCAATCAGGTGGGTTAATGCAACTAGGAGCGGCAAGAGATTTCTTTTTTCTTTTTTTTATTCTTTTAAAATTATGGAACAATCAGTATTTCATTCCATTTCAAAATGGAAAACTGTTCCTTTTTCATTAAAAATGTACGTTCCATAAAATATAGATCAGCAGCAGGCCCCTCTGGTGAACAGTGAGTTACAGTCCTCCCAATCTGAACTAAATTATTTGTGTTGGTTTTATGATCTGAAATGCAAAGTCCTGTGCTCCAGTGCTTCTTTCCAATGATTTTAAGCAATTTTTAAATAATATTCGCAGCTTTTTAATGTCTGAACAAAACCATACATTCAGGAATTATGAGGGGAAAAAGGGAAAGGAAACCAGAAGAGCACTACTTACAATGGAAAATAATAATAAAAAAGTTGCAAAGCACTCCTGTGTGGGGGAATGTGGAAAGGGAAGCAGGACTGAGTAATGGAACCTCAGCGTATAATCTTTTCAAAATTTAAGTACTTCTTATTGAATCATTTGACTTGAATTTGAACATACAATCATAATTACAAGTTGGCTCTCTAACATGAAGGGCTTTGCTCCTTGCAAAATGCAGAAAAAAATTGCCTAAGGATCACCTTTTCAAATCAAGTTTCAGTTCAGTACAGTCTTGTATTGAAACTCAGCTAATCATGTGTGACATCCATCCTTAGTTGCAGGTATGAAGGAACATCAGGAGAACATGAAGAAATGTATGTTTTATCACTAAACAACAGAATCAAGCCCCGCCTTGGCTTCATTTCAGATTTGAAACTAAACACTTTTCCATATATTTGCTCAAAACCAAAACTAATAAAGCTTTTGGGCTGTCCTGAGTTGGAAAAAGAAAGTTGGAGAGGGACTTTTTACAAGGGTGTGTAATGATAGGATAAAGGGGAATGGTTTTAACTGAAAGAGGGCAGGTTTAAATTAGATATTAAGAAGAAATTATTTACTGTGAGGGTGGTGCAACACTGGAAGAGGTTGCCCAGAGAAGCTGTGAGTGCTCCATCCCTGGACTTGCTCAAGGCCAGGTAGGATGCAGTTCTGAGCAGTGTGGTGTAGTGAGAGCTGACCCTGCCCATGGCAGGGGAGTTTGAACTAAATGACCTTCAATGTCCTTTCCAACCCAAACCATTCTATGATTCTATGACTCCTTAGAAGTTATGCATCATACTTGCCATATTGAAAGAGTAATTTGTACAGATTTTTCAAAGTATTGCCCCAAACCCTGCCTGAACATCTAACAACTTATTTTATTTGAGATGTCTTGACAATTATCTCATTCTTCTGGGTACTGCATTGTTACATGCTCTGTAGGTTCCTTCCACACATATTCGTAAATATTGAAGTGCAAATATCTACATATTATATAGAGTTATTCAAATGAAAATGCATTTACTCCTAAGGCCTGAGCTGAGTCCTGCTGAACATCACTCCTTTCAGTGAAATTTGTTGAAATGACTTGGAACTTTAGAGCTGGTCACCAGTGTCTGATGCAGCTCCTTCTGAAGTCAGTGTTGGTGAATATTGATTTCAGGGAGAGATAGTTTTGCTCTTCAAAGTAAATTTTGCTGACAGATCCCTGAAGATATTAAGGATAGCAAAACTTCTTTGAGGGTCTTCACATTGAATGTCACAGGTATTTAAAAACAAACCTGTTTAATAAATTTGTTGTAAATTGTAAGTCAAATAATCATTATGTGGCCTCTAAAAATTTTCATTCCAAAATTTGAGCTATTGACTCTATGATCATTGGAGTTTTTTTAAACATAATACTCTTACACCAATATAAACAATAAACTTTTAATAGGCAAAACTGCTAGTCTATCAAAAAGAATAATTATGGTTTAAATTTTGTCCCATTCACAGAGACGTATAAATTCTCTCTTTCAATATAGCATCTTTTACATAATCCTAATTGTTGCTCTGCAGACTTCTGTTGCTGTCTCTTTGAAATGTCTCTCATTTATACTTAATCTATTTTTCAAGGTTTTAACACTTGGCTGTATATTATATTCACAGCAGTGAAAAATTTCACCTCTAAGTTTCAGAGCCTTTTTTCCCATCAATGTTTCACAGAAGTCTTTATGGTTGCCCTTAATTTGAAGGAGTGGAGAAGAAGGAACGTATGGAATCCAGGCATTTAACCATATTCCTGCTACTCACCTCAGACACCTTGGTGATTTCAGCTGGCAGGTATTCCAGGAGAAGATACAGAGACAGAAATTCCACGTGGTTGCTCCCTGCCAGCACATTGCAATTTACTAAGATAGAACAGGTTTGGTTCTTCTGAAGATGGGGAAGGGAAACTTTTACGGTTTTTCCTACGTTTCCAGCTGTGAAAAAAGAGCTGCTGCACAGCAGTAGCATGTGCAGTAGTGAGACACAGGACAAAGAGTTTGCAATGGGCAGTCTATGAATTCTCTCCCTGTGATGGCTGGGAAGATATGTAGTTGGCACATCACCGTGACAGAAAATTCTCCTTACTCTCCTTAAGCATTTGTAAGTGGTAGCAAGTCGAGTAAGAGAAGCCACAGGCCTTTTGCTAACTCTGCCTTACCCTGCCAGGCCCCTGCCCTGTCCTGCCAGGCTTGTCACCATCTGGCTGTGAGAGTCTGCTGTGTGAAACAGAGCCTGGCTCCAGGAGTCCTTCTGCCTGACGTGGTGTTTAAGTGTGGAATAACAGCTAAGGACTTAAAAGTCGGGGCATGGGTTGTATGTGGAGGGTGCATGGCTATGAACAGCTCCATTGCAGACAGTTACTGGCTGTTGGAGAAGGGCAGCCTTGAGGGCTGAGAAGAAATTGCTGTTTATCAGAATATGTAAATATAACAAAGAAGAGAAGCAATGGCAAAGCATGGAAACACCCAGGCTGATCAGCCAGGTGCCATCTCTGCCACAGCCTGGAAAAATAACACCCTACTGTGTCACCCTGTGTTTTGCCTGGAGTGGAGGCCTAACCATCCAGAAATATGAGTGTCTTGCAAGAGCCCCAGATTCTGAATTTGGGGAGATGAGTGGGATCACAATCTGCTCTTCCTGTATGTCACTAAACTTGGCAGGAACAACATGTTACAGAGCCAAGTGGGTGGGGAGGTTTGAGGGCCTGCCCAAATTGCATATATAAAGAATTTGCATAAAATAATTAGATCTAGGGGTAGACTCAGGACTTTGTTACTTGCCATCGCTGCTTAACCACTTATATGAGACTTAGTGGTAGATGCATAATAATTTATTAAAACAAAATTTCCTTTCTTTAATACTTATACAAATTGTCCTGTCAAGACTTTAGGGGTAGAAAATTGAGACTAGGTATAAGCAAATTTGAAAAAAGTGAAATTTATGACTGAAAAGCAATTGGGTAAAGAAAAAATGATGGAGAAACAGCTGTAATCAATAGATCTAAACAGATTTCCACACAGAAAAATGAGCCCAGTATATGCAAATATTCTATGTATGTTAACTTGTATGCTTAAGGATATGTATGTATACTTCAAATCTCTTCCCATTATAAACACTTGCTAGAATGAATGTGGATATTCTGTGGAAAAATTAAATTAGGTTGGGAATCTGGGGCATGCAAAAAAGGTCCAGGCTAAATAGTCTGAAATTCAGATATTGAAGGGTCAGGTGCCAGAACATGTCACCCACAGTGTTGGCCCAAGACTTCTCACCTTTCATTGCTTGCTTCTGGGGAAGGAAATCAATCTGGAATGTCATGGGGAGAGGAATCCAGTGATCTACTTAATACCAGAACAGAAGAGCTGTACCCTTTGGTTCAGAGCCTGTCCAGCCTAAATTCTTAGGGAGAGCTATACTCAGCTATATTTGTACATTTATACTCTCACTTTACTGGGGCTCACTTTTAAGATGCTTGTCTAATGACATGAAGCCAGGTCCATATGATGGTTCAGAATTAAGCCACACTTCACACCCATGTCCTGCACATCCCTTAACTGCCCCCTTGGTTTTTGTGAATAATGTTACCAAATTTTGGCCTATCCCAATGCCAACACTTACATAGCACTGACATCCTCCAGTAATTGAAACACACCCCTCTTGGTGAAGTAAAGCATCAGGTCTGTTGGTATAAGAAAGATAAAAATAAATTGCCCCTGCTGTGAAAACTGGAAGAGGCATTCGCAATAGCAGATACCCTAACAGTGAAGATGTTTGGAAAACCAAAGGAGCATGAGCCAAAAATGCACAGCAGCATCTTTAGAAACTAAGTCTGAAGATGCTGAAGTCAATAGGAGCAGCAGAAGAGCAGCACCTCTAGGGAAAAAAAAAAAAAAAAAAAGGAATTTTCCATATGTTTTGAATTGGAGGCCAGTACATAAAAGAGTGGAATGTAAACCTTCCTAATGCTTAAAGAATACAGAAAGAGAGGTGTTTACTAATTATCTTTTAAATTGGCTAATATGTCACCTGATGAGTATGTGCCTCTGCTGAGCCATCTGGGAGTTTAGTAGCTGCACGAGGCATTAGGTTACATTACAAAACACGCAGGAATTCATTATCTGGGGCAATTCTCTTTCAGCCATCAAGCTATTCTCCCTACTTGAAGCCAATGAGTTTACTTTCCCATGAAACCTTCTCTGTATTCACTCCCTAAAATAAGTACTAATTAGCTAAAGATAACAGTAAAATAAACCACTTTAATTGGGAAACAGAAATTGGCAGTTAAACATAAAAGTGTGTATGTAAATATGCTGATTATCTTCAGAGTTTGATAAAACATCTGTTTTCTCTGTAGAGTGCAGGTATTTCTTCTCAAACCATGAGAACACTGCTATTATCTCAATGTCTTAATTATATAAATTAAAAAGAAGTCCAAAATAATAAACCTGACACCATTTTTTTTCTGTCTAAAGATGCTGGACTGCATTTTGCCTTAATACACTCCTTTAAGTACCTGTAGTTAAAAAATGAAAAACATTGCATCCTTTCATTCCTTCTTCATGTTGTGAATGAAAAGTGAAGATTTTCAAAGAGCAAATTAAAAAGGGTGAGAAACATTGACATGAGTTTATTGAAAGTCTTCATGCTTAGTTTCTAGGTTTGAACTTTATATTGTATCTTATGCATTTCAAATACTGATGCACTAGTTCAAATAGATATTTATGATCACATTAAGTTGCAAATTTCAGAATTATTCAAACAAACAAGGTGAATAATTTTGTGTCAAATTCTCCAGGATATTATATATGTCCTTCTGCAATGTCCCAGGTATGGGATCATTCTTTAATAGAAAAAATTGTATCAGAACATTTTCAGCCACCTTCACTCTCCAATCTTGCAAGGTCATTCACTGGAAAGCAGCAAGGTCATGGAGCAATTATCCCCTCTAGACATCTTGGTTTTATTAGCTTTAGTGTGGTTATTACTGAAATGCTCATCTGCATTCTGTGACAGAATTAACATATTACTGTAGATGACATCTACTTGAACTGATCCTAATCTTGTGGAGACTGATTTTTGAGGCTCTTGAGCATGCATTAAATTTTAATTTGCCCAGCATTGTCACAGCTAAATAGGTTTGCAGGACTGCAGCCATTTACAAAGCTAATGCTCCTGAACTTTTGCAAAAAACTACCTGGGATCAGCACAGAAAAAATCTTATTGTATTGTTCAAAAATATGAATTTTGTTTAATTGTTTGTTTTGAAAGGGGCAATCTGAAGCAAATAGTGAGGCAAACGATGCAAAGTCATCCCTCTATTGTTATCTTAAAATGATGCAAAAATTTGTTAGGAAAAGTGCTGTGGAGTTTGGCCCTGGAGAGAAGAGGGATCCAGGAGAGCTGATTGATTTTCAAGAATCACTTCCTCTATTTCCAAGCATGTTCCATCCTGACACAAAAGAGTCAAGTAATGGTGGCAAGAGGTCTGCTAGATGAACAAGAATATCCTGATGGAAGTTGGACATAAACCCAAAATGTATAGAAAGCAGAAGCAGGGACAAAAAAACCCAGGAGAGGTACAGAGGCACTGTCTAAATGGGATGGGGGCTTTCCCCAGTTATATCAGCTCTAAGCTGGCCATGAGCCCAAACGTCAAGGGGGTGGAATGTTCCTTGGGTTGAGGTTTGGAAAGCCAAAGCCCATCTGAGGCTGAACATGGCTGTGAAAGGCAACAAACAGGGCTCCTACAAGCACATCATGTATCAGGTTATAGTCAGAGATTTTTATTTTTGCATATTACTAATACAAGGGATTGGTCAGTTATCAAGAAGAAACACTTACCTGACCTTCTTTTTCTCCCCCTTTATTTCCTGTCTTTAGCTTCTTTCTTTTTTATGCTTAACAGCCAAGGCACATGCCTGATTTGGGGGAACATATATTTATACCAGCTTTCTCCTGGGCAAGGAAGTCAGCAGATTTTAATCCAGTCTTCCTCCATTCTGCAGTGCTACCTGCCAGCAGAGCTCATGACACACTGGATAAAGCCCATGTGGAGAAAGCAAGTGAGAAAGTCTATGTGCATTTGTGAAGAATCTTGGTGAAACTTGCTATGAGATCAATAGGGAGAAGAATAAAAAGTTCCTCATCTGTCCCATTGTATGGTAGAGCTGGGAGAAAAAGGGCATCAATTCTGTGTGCAAATGTGAGCAGGTGGCAAGGCTTATTGAACACCTAAAACTGATTGCATGGTTCTTGAAGGCCTGTGCATGTAGGTCACTATAAACTTGAACCTTAGGTCAGAGGGCCAAATATGTGTACTCTAACTTGTAATTAAAAATCTGTAGATTAACAGGAAAGTTTCTTCTTCCATAGCAGTGTGCTTACCTCAATCCTGTGGTGTCCTTATTGAAGTCATATATGAGCTTTTATTTCCAAGTTCCTTTAACCTATCTTTATTTTCCTTAATCCAAAAAATAGTAATTCCCCTGCTAGTTTAAACATAGGGCAAGTATGGCAGCAAGAAGACAGCATAGAAATAACAGCTGGTGCAGGAAATTATGCACTTGTTAATAATAACCATAATAGTAAAAGGCACTGTGCCTGTACCAGATTTCAGAGAAGCCACAGTCCTCGGTCGACTTATTCACAATTGTCCCTAGAAAAATATCCATTAGAAACTGCAAAGCACTGAATATGAAATGCCATGAGACATTTGTGCTAGAATACCTGTTTTCTAAAAGGTTAAAAATACTTGGAAAGCCTCATGCCCTGCAGTGTATGTTCTGTATTAAGGAACCACTGCTGGAATGAATGCAGCTGTATTTTCAACAGGGTAAACAGTGTTCCACAGACTTGCACCATTATCTGGGGTCTATACGCCTGTTTTGAATTACAGGCCTTCATTTTTTTCATTGCAGTGAGGAAAATGTCTTCCCAACATCAATGTTACAACAAGAATTGACTGAAAAGTTCCAAAATATAGGATCAAAAAAAGAAAAAAAACAAAAAAAAAGAGGAATGGATTAAAAATGAATCTTCTGCTTTCGAGTTAGCTGGAGAACTGATGAAAACAATAGTGAGATAATGCTTTAGAGGTCTGGACATCAATGACTAGGTAAGATACAACAGATATAAATTTTTCACAGCCATTAACAGATTTACTGATCCTTTTTGGTTTCTGGAGAAGGTATGAAGAAACATTTGATTGCAGCAGTAGGGCTCCTTCTGTCTGTAGCCTTAATCAAGAGAGAGGCCAACAATATGTTATTGCTAGAACTAATGTGAGTGCAAAATTCCTACCGGCAGAATTAATCAGACTACCAGCAGATTTATCAACTCCATCTGCTACCTATTCCAATTTCAGATCACAGCACCTCTGCACCAAGACATTTCCAGCTTTCTGCAGGCAAAGACAAATGCAATAAGAAGAAACTGTTGCATGATGGAGGGCTTGATGAGAGTGCAAATGCTCAGAGCATCCTTGCCCAAAGTGTGGTCAGCTCACACATCTGAAAGTTTCCCCAGAGATAAAAGCCAAGCTGCAGAGTGACTCTGAAACATAATTGTTACTGCTAGCAAAAGCTCCCCCTGCAGCTGTGCCAAAATACATCATCAGCACAATGTGGCAGCCACAGGGTGAAGGAGAGCATATAATTTTCATCATTTTTGGCAAATGGCAAAAATGCTTATTGAAGAAAAGGACTTTAAGGCTCTCATCAGCCTGCTGATGTTTGAACCCTCCTCCCTCATGAGTTTCCACAGGTGCTGGAGCAGGTTGCAAGAGCACAGAGAGAAGCAACATTTCTGCCAAGGCTGACCAGCCAGGCAGCTGTGAACGCCCCTCTTTCTTGAGTGGAAAACCTCATGAAGAGCTGTCTTTAATAGCTTTTACTTGTGCCCAGGACCCCTTAGCATCAGGCCTCATGTATGGACATAGCACGGAGCCTATTAGTGATCTCCTCAGGGCCATGGGCACAGCATGAGCACTCACAATTACATTTTAGAGCAGACTGCCAGAGGACATCACGAAGTACAGACCTGGCAGGGCAGACCTGTGTGCACCAAGCTGGCAATAAGACAGTTTGATTTCTTTCATTGTATAGTGGGGTGTTTACATGTGTTGAAAGTTTGCTTTCCCCCTCACCCTCCAGTTAAATGCATTTTCCTTCATGTCCGAATTGATTTTTGGTCCCAAAAAGGTGAAGGGGTCTATTAAGCAAAAGTGTGCTGGCTGCAGGGCAGTGTGTTCTGGGGAACTGCAGGCACAGCATGGCAATTCATTTCTTTACTACTCTGTTGTTTTGCCGTGAAAGCAAAGCCTAATTGAAGATAGTCAGCCTTTAATGAATAAAGCTGTCTGTAATTTCCAGCTGTGGCCATGTAATCAGCGTTCATCTGCATGAAAAGGACTTTCTGTGCCCATATTTCATTTTGATGTGCATCTGTGCCTGTGTTTTGCCCTTCTGATTGGATTGACAGTTTTCATCTTTATTAGTTCTGCCTTTCACTTCTGTCTTCCTATTTGTGTTAGAAAACAGAAACAAAATCCCAGAAAGCCCCCAACAGATTATATTATCTAATAGTTTATTAAATAGAGTGTTTCTCTGAACTTGATAATTCAAATTAATTAAATTCTGTTTGGTTTTGCTTACTATTTTCCAAATAATTTTGTTGTAGTACTTCAGAATTTTTCTATTATGTTATTTTTGGTCACTCTCTCGCTCCACAGCACCACTGTGCCACTGCAACACACTTTTTAATTAGTTTCACCACAGTCATCAGCTTTGTGATTATCTCTGCATCTTGAACACCTGGTCCGACTTTCGAAATGACTTGCCATCTGGTCAAATACTGGGTAATTATAACAATTTAATGGCAGGATAAAACAGTGTTGGTTAAGAGACTTGATTGTTCCCTCCATCCCTTCCCCTCATGCAGTTTGGTTGCATTACTTCAAATTAAATTAAAATCCCATCATCAAGTTATCGCTCTTGGGTGGGTTTTTTTATCCCTCATTCACAGTACTCATAAACATCTCCTGGAGTTAGTTTAGTTTTAGACTCCACAGACATTATGCCTCTAAGAACAGTGCAAATTACTGCTTTAAATTCACTGATATGATACTTATTCTATAACTTGCATTGCATATCAATCAATGAAGCAATAAATGGGTCTTGTCTGGAAACTTAATGCTTAGACAACTGCAGAGGACCCATTTGTCAGGAGCATAAATGGAATCTCACTAATGTTATACAAAATGGTGGGGTTTTTTCCATAAAAGTAGTTGATTACTACTGTATGCTACTCTCGACAGCTGATATGCATCACCAGACTATAAATAAGCTGATTGTTGTGAAAAAGTCAATGGATCAGATAACCAACTTGATGCAGACTTATCATTTTATGACTAGCTCATTTTATGACACTTGGGTGAATAAGGGTTTATTTTCCCATTAAATATTGGCTGAGAAAGTTATTTGGGAAGCAACTTCTCCAGTGTTTTTAGTATAATAATAGAAGCTGATTTGGAAAAGTAGATAGATGTGGTTCATATGACCTTCTTTCACATTATGCGAAGGAAAAAAACAATCCAGCACTCTAGTTTTTTTTACATTTCATTCCCTTCATTACTTTTATTTTGCTGATGTATATTGTTATAATTATTCAGATTTCATGATGATAATGATGCTAACAAAAACAATAATGAAGTATCTTTCCATTGAGAAATGAATGAGAAAAATCCTGTTGTAACTTTTTTCCAGGCACTACTGGCAAGAAAAAAAAAACTATTTAAATTTCTAGAGATTCTTTCTTGTATAAGTAACAATGGATTGATTTTTCAACCAGGTCCTTGTGAAATTAAATACTTTTGTCATGTCATACTTCTTCCTCCTAGCAAACACCAAGTTTAGTCTGTAGCAGCATCACATCTATGAAACAAAGAGAACATTACTGAAGATAGAGAATGGAAGGGCACATGGAATTAAATCTGGAAAGCCAATGATAATCAAAAATACTGTCCATGTATCACATAAAAATCCCCTTATTATGTCCAACACCTGTAGGATGTGACAGGGCAGCCTGAAATTTCATCCTTATCCACTGGAGAGGAGCCTACCCTGCCCCCATCTCACTTTGGGATACCCACTCTACTCTTTAGCCACACAGCATGAGGACTTCTGATCCCAGGCACATTTGCTCCAAGTCCTGGATGTGCCCCTCTCAAAGATATATTTTTATTGAAATTCTTAAAACCTAGTAGTGGTTAGGCCAAAGTACCACCAGATAGGAGACACTCTTGTGCATGCAAGAGCTGGTGAGAGAACATCAGTCTCTCCACAAATCTAAGGCACATTTCCCTGCTCACCTGCAGGTGACAAACTAGCACTCTCCAGAGCTTTAGGGATTCTATTTGTGAAAATAAAAGCCCTTGAAAGCATGAAACAATCAACTGGTAACAAAACCAAAAAACCCAAAAAAGGTAAAAGAAAATAAAAAGCAAAAAAGACCAAGTATATATATACATAATGAGTACAACCTTGACTTTTCATAAGAGGAAAATTATTTTTTTGATAAATTGTATAATCCATCAAAATCTGAACCATTTTTTAATCAGAAAATTCAGAGAAACAGAGGTTTTGGCTAAATTCTTTTCATCAGGACCTCACCACTGCTACCAATTCTCCTAGGTAAATTTAGGTCTTAAGTCTGCAATCAGTTCCCCTTGGGTAAGGTCTTGGAAGGTATCATGCTGGTGTCTGATTGCAGAACTGGGGTCATGGCAATGCAGCTACACTGTGGTCCCATGTTCCTCATGTTGCAGTCCTGAATGACAAATGTCTAAATCTTCACCTGATAATTGACTTTCATTTTCTAGAAGGTCTGAGGAACAAGATCTCAAGGTTGAAGCAAAGTAATTGTTGGCTTGCATGAACATGTAGTAGCAAGATTTTTTTTGTTGTTTTTAAATTATACATTTCCTTCATAAGTAAAACACTCTCTGCTGTAAAATAATAAAAGATGGGAATTTGTTTGTCTAGTTTGTGTGTGAGACATTTTTCTCATATGTGTGTGAGACATTTTTCTCATATGTGTGTGTGACATTTTAGATATGGCATGAAGTATGTCATTGCAGGTTTTCAGCTGGCATGAGGGAGGTGCTGCAGAAGGGAGCAATAGTCCCTTCCACACACATTTGTCTTACTCCACAGACCCCCAAGCCCACTTCCTTCTCCTCACTTGTGTCCCCAGCTAGTGTGGTTGTGTTGGCTAAAAAGCACATCTGAGCAGACAGCCAGCTCTGGATTAAAATTCACTGAACCCAGAGCTGGTCCTTACTCTGGTACCATGTCCTTGCTCTTGCTGAAGGATGAGAGAGGGTGAGGGCAGAGGGCAGGGAGAGAGGAAGGGGCTCCCTTTAGTTGCCCAGCTGGCTGCTACTGGCTGAAGGAGCTCCTGGGCATAGCATGTGTCCTGGTTGGTCTCAGCACACACAGCCACCCGGGACCATTCAGAAGTCACTGGTTTCTCCATTGTGTCTAAGCATGTCTCAGCTCTGTGACTATGTAGGGACCTTTGCTGAAGGTGCACAGAGCTGCCCCCTCAAGCAAATTGTTTCCCTGCTCACATCAACTCACCAAGACACCTTTGGTATTTTATTTAGAAATAAAAGCAAAAATCCCACCTGCTGCAACAAGGGCCAGATGTCATTTGGGTTTAGAATAAAAGTACTAAAGAGAGGTCGATTTGTCTCAAAATGAAATAAATTCAGGGTATGAACCAGGTGAATAGAGGTGGTCTTAATGTGAAATAAAGTCACTGCTGTGATTGAAACTTAGAGAAATACAGGGAACATCTATTCATAACCCCATTGAAATTCCAGTCCTATCACTTTGTGTGTGAGTAAACTTATTTCCCATGTCTTTCATTTTATTTTATAATAGCTATATCATACTGTTCCAAGCTCACAAATATGAAGCCACTAAATCTAATTTCAGCTAAAAAACAAGTGATACAGGTTGTGAGTTTCATAGGGTTGATCACATTCTTTCTTGTGAAAAGAAGCATTCCTAGCAATTCAAGTCCAGTTGGTTGATCTACAGATGTATCAACCAAAAGAACTAAGGAAATTTTCAAAACCGCAGGCAGTCCAAACTAGTAAAATAAGTAATATTTAAAACATCAGCTTGCCATTTCAACTTTGTGCCTTGACATCGTCTTGGCTGTGTTTTGGCTGATCTTGACTGAAACTAATAGGAGACACAAAAAACATAAACTCCAGACTTTATTCTGTATTTCCTTCCCCATACGTGTTGCAACAAGAATCAACAGAGAGGACTGAACTCTTTTACAGTGTACTCTTCTAATTTTCTTTAATGGAAGGATGATGGAAAAGAGAGAAATAAAAATGTGAGGGAGGGAGCTGAATTGTTTGGCTTAGGCTCTGGATGTGATAATGAGATAGCAGAAGCCAAAAGGTGAAATACCCATTCTGCCCTTGGCTGCAGCAAGGCAATCCCTAGGGGAACTTGCACATGAAGTACTGAAGAGGGCACCATGTTCATGCAATCCCTTGCATAAGTTACTTCTCTTTAAGTGTCATCATTTTAGAGAGTGGATCAAATTAATTTTATTCTCTCTCCTCTGCTCCTCTCCTAATACACATTTTTTCTTATGCTGCCAATATGATGGCAGGTTGGTCTGAGCTGCTAACAGGGCACTCACAAGGTGAGATGATGAGCCAAGTGAACTCAAAGAATAAATTAATTACTTCAGTGTCAGCAGCAGATTCAAAGCTCCAGGTAAAGTCTAACCACTCTTGGAAGAAAGACAGAGGGACAGTGTCAGTGTGCTTTATTCCACGTCTCTCTGGTAAACAAAGAAATAATCAATCAAAGAAATAAAACCTCCCAACTATCATTCTTACAGGCTAGTGTTGTATATAGCCTAGGCCAAGCTCCAGGGAAATGCTGTTAATCTTGATGTCCTCCTGGTGCAGACACAATAACTATACAAGTAAATACAAAGGAAGACTTTCTTGGAAATCAAATGTTATCCCTGAACAAAGCGCTTCCCTTTTTTGGGGGGGGCAGGTACATGACTGTTATCAGCACAGATTCTATTAGTGATCCATGTAGCCTATTATTTCTCAGAAAATGGTGAATATTCCCAATAAATGGGCAAGAAATCCTTGCTAGCATTTTATGGTAACCTATTAATTCCCTTTCACTAGTATTAGTCCTATGCCTCAAAATGGGGGGATTTATAGTTTTCTACTGAAATTTCTAACTGCTATAGCAGTGCCACTAGATAATATTGTTGCATAGTTTCTCAATATTAAGTAAAAATTAAATAATTCAAAAAACACTGCATGATCAAAAATTTTATGGTGAAATGATACACAGCAGATGACATTTTCTGTCTGTCCTGCTGTCTGTATCTGTGTCTGTAGAAAATTCTCCAACCTGAACAGCTTCTTAGGCACCAGGTCTTGCCAACTAGATTGAGACTCCTAGAAGTAGTTTTCTTTTCTGTGCTTGTTTTGTGAAATTCATGTACAAATAAAACCAGACCAAGACCAAGCTGGATTGTATCTTGCGCTCCATGAAACTGAGTTTTCTTCCTGCTAAATCAATGTATTGTCCCCAAATTTTGCCATTTTTTGACCAGGTGAAGAGCATGTCAGAGGCATCCGAGAAAATGGTGTCAGAATGAGGGTCTGAGTGTGTGAGTATCAGTGCTCTTTTAGGGGCACCTAGGTCCAGCTGCCTGAAAATGTGGTTCATTGCCTTGAACAAATAATTAGTAAAATATCATGACTACTAAAGGGATGCTGGTGAAGGCTCAGAGGCCACATCAGTCATGTGCCTCAGCTGGGATCATTGCAAGCCTTCCTTTGCTGCCTGCGTGAGTGCAAGTGCCTGCCCACACCACGCGCTGTGTCTGAGTGAGGTGTTTGTAGCCCTCTGCTCACAGCCCTGGCCAGACACAATCTCTTGTCACTGTCAGAAGCCACCAGGCATGGCTGGCTGGACTGCTGAGTGACAGCCTCCTGCTGTTGCACTCGTCCCACCTACAGCTGGCCAGAGCCCCACCAACTCCGGCAAGCGTGTTTCCACAGAACAATGCTGTCTTTGTTGGGTACTAAGAGCATTTGGACAGCTGCACTTCCATAGGAACATAGCCCACAAATAAAGCTTTGCCTGTATTTAGGCCTAAACAGAATCCCTCCTTCACACCCAATTTCAAGGGCTAAAGATTGAACACAGTATTTACATTTCATATACAGGCAAGATGTCTGGAACCCTTATAAAAACATCATTATTTTTATATTCTGTAGATGCAGAACCACGGGCTCATTATGCCAAAGTGATGCCAAATCAGAGACTAACACCTACACCTGATTATGAAGCAATAATATTTTTTTGCTAAAAAATATTTGTGTTATATATGGTATTTCCATCATGTCTACAATAGCACCAGTGATCAATTATAAATCTCGCAAAGCTTGCTTGCCTCGCTTGTCAAGTGGTTTATTATGAAAAGGTCCCGAAAGACCATCAAGTGACATAAATTATTCCACATTAAATGGAAAATTGATCTAGTGGCTAAAGAAACTAATGTTGAGATGCTTTCTGCACCAGGTATCTTGAATTTCTAGCTTGCTGCAATTTGAAATCTAGTGCACTTTATAATGTAACTATAGTAATCTCTAATAAAATATTGCAAAGAGGTAGTTTTTCTAAGCAAACAGAAGCTGAAGTAGTTTCTGGATGGACAACACCACACAGGGTGTTTTGCTGAAGCAGCAGAGAGCAGCACTGTGGGACAGTCTGCGAGCTTTCCCTGCACCTCAGCAGAGGAGTGCATATGAGATAGCAGAGGTGAGGAAGCAGCCAAGCCTGCAGAGACTCTGGGAAGTACAGAGTCCTGAATGAGCACCTGGAGCCCAGGTCTGGCCCAGACATTGCACCTCCCGAAGATTGGCTGCCCTAGGAATTTGTAAAAGATCTCAGAAGGGAGGTCATCTGATACCTAACTGCACAAAAACATTTCTGGTATCACAATCACCTCAGCCTTCTGCTATATTTTAGATAAACTTGTTCTCCTGGATGAACTGGGATATTTGAACAAACAATTGATGAACATCTGTGAAGGCTTCAATGCTTTGGGTGGCTTAGCATTAATCAGGTGGAACCAAAGCATCAAAGGGTAGTCAGATTGGAGACTGACCTGATTCTGATCGCATCACAACTGGTTTGGTATGTGCTGCTTTTTGGCTTGAGTCTTTCAACTAATAAATGCAAATAGGCTTTATTGTTGTCACTATATTGGCAGTACAAGGTATTAAAGTCTTTGCAGAGGGCAGAGCAGACTCAATAACATCAGTTCTGTCATTTGTCATATGGGAAATTTAACATCTCCTCTATCACAGTGTAGCAAACTGAAATAAACTTAAAAACATCTGCATGACCAATTGGAAACCCAGGAAGCTCCAAAATTTGCCAAAAATCCAACAGTCACTCATGCATATTCATGAGTCCAGCAGTTAGTTTTTCAGCTCTAAAAGATATGACAAAAACAGGTGGGATATCACAGGCAAAGCATCGCTGTTGGACATGCAATGACACACAAAAACACTGGTGAAAAGGTATAAAACTCTTTATTACAACATTTGACTCTATATTTATAGTATTTTATAGTATTACATAGACCAGGGATTGGAGGAGAAGGTTGACATCTCTCCCATCCCATTGGTCAAGACCACTGCCCATCAGTTGTTTTTTACTCCAAGAGAAAGTGTGTAAACAACCTTGTCTTAACATAAACATGTTTCTAATTATAACACCCGTGTGTGAGAAAGGACTATGAACTATGAAAAACATCAAGCTGTAAAGTGCACCAGAAAACTGAAGAAATCAGGGCGACAGCAAAGCTTCTCAGATTTTATTTATTTATTACTATACGCAGATGCAAGGACTGAAATAGGAATTCAAGAGGAGTAAGTTATGTTCCCACTGTTTTCTTCTTTTAGCAAAAATATGCTTGTACATCCACATTTGATTGGACAGCATGACGTATCAGGGTATGCAGGTCCCCTTCAAGCAGTGGCTTCAGAGGGAGGCTCTTGCCACAATGCACAAACATGGACTGTATCTGGTCTTATTGCATATTTGCTGTTCATTCCTTTGTGTCACACACAGCAAACCTGTTGCAGCCAAAGTGGTACCTTCTGAATGTTGTTTTAGAATAAGGGCAACCCAAGACCTCAGTTCTGGTGGATCACCTCCTAGGATGGCCCTGCTGATATCCCCCATTTGCTGTTGCCTTGGAAGAAGTCCTATTTTCCTGGTTGTCCTGGGTTGATGCTGAATTGTATCCCCATTCGTCTGTTTAGCTTAGAAATAAGTTTTGTACCTTTAGAACTGGATCTGAGAGTGAAGGAGAAGCGGTGGAATGTCTGAGGCAATTGTTTTCAAAACA
>VYXF01007307.1:1543854-1554381 GCA_013397295.1 Polioptila caerulea
AGCTGAGGCAGAGAAGTTCTCCGGACTGTGTTTTTTTTTCTTTTTCTTGGAACTGTTTAACCTGCTCTGGACTAAAACCCCAAAAGGGCACCAGGAGCTCCCACCTGTGGCCCCCCGGGCCTGCCCTGGGCCCGGCCTTTCCCAGCCCCAGAGGGACTGAGGGCAACTGAGCCGAGCTGCAGCCATGGGAGAGAGAGACTCTGGGAATTTGTCATCTCTGCGGAGGGGCCAGAGGGTTTGTTGTTCAGTGTTGGTCATTTGTTGTGCTGGGGAGTGCTTTGCCTGTTAAATAAATAATTGTTTTCCACTTTCCTCCAAGGAAATTTTTTTCCTGTCCCAAACCAGCTGGGAGGAGGGGCAGCTCAGATTTACTTTCTAGAGGGACTCCATCCGGAGGTTTCTCCCCAAACCTGCCCTAAACCAGGACACTGGTGAGAATCTGAGCAAGGAGCTGGCCATCAGCAGCTTCCAGATGAGTGTTTAAAACTTCCCTGAACAGCAGAGCTTCTTCCTCATTCACGGAGGAGCACCAATGTCCCCTGTAAGTACCATCCAGAGAGCACAGCAGACATGCAGAAACAGAGTGGAAAATGTGCTTGAGAGTTATTCAAGTACCATATTATGCTTATGGGGCTTATTCTTAGTTCTGCAAAACTCAGAGAATCCACCAAGTCCTTCCCACATGGCCTTTGAAAGAGTTATGCCTCTTTATACAGTAAGAAAAATGCAAAACCTCTGAAGCAATGTGAACAGGGACAGTCAAGCACCTTCACTGAGAGCCTCCTTTTCTGGAGGGGGCAACAGAACAAGGTCCAGCAGGCAAATATAGAAACTCATAGGAAAATCAGCTCAGAAATCAGCACTGACGTATTGGTATGAAGTATCTCCTGTGTAGTGAATTCTACATTTGTAAAGGAGATATAGAAACAGCAAGTAGGGAAAATGGATGAGGAAATTTAATTTAGTAGTATTTCAGTCCCACTTAGGAGGTTTGTAGCTCAGACTACACTGGGCTGGTGAAAAACGGTGAGGAATCAAGGAGTGTGAGAGTTGGACTTCAGTGTCAAGTGGAGCTGCTTATTTATTTCTCTTTGTATCACTCTACATCCTAAGCTATTACATGAACAGGTTAAAGGCCTAGATTTTGAAAAAAAAGGGTCCACACGATGCAAATATGGCACCTTTTTCATTAGAATGTCAATTTTGCTAACAAGATTGCCAAGGGCCGTGGATGGTCTGGGCAGGCTTTTGCAAAAGAAAAGAATATTCACACTAGGGACTGAGAAACCACACTCCACCCAAAGCGTGCAAACCAGATGCTGTCAAAAAGCAAATGGGAAGTTTTGTCCCTCCTTTTCCATGTTAAGAGGTCCATAGAAGATTATTTGATAATAGCTGTTTTGATATGATAAATGCTTTCTGCTGAAAAAGTGACACTTCTCCAAAGTGTGTACAGCCATGCATTGTCATGGTAAGTTACTTTCTCAAGTAATTGCTCTCTTTTTAAGAGGTCATTCTGCGTGTTTTTAATAGATTTAGCTGAAACTATATTAAAAAAAAAGCAACTGTGTTAATTTTAAATAAAGCAACTTCTGGGGTTTATGAAGTTTTATTGCTTTCTTTGATATGCAGATTTGTATTAGCTGAGCATGAAATAAAAGACCATGGTGGCTGCACATGGGAGATAAGTAGGAGCATTCACATATTCATGCTTCAGCTCTCTTTTTGGGATAGGTTTTTTATTTATATTACTATGGACGCTGTCTGAGGGGTGAGATTGTCACCTGTGTTTTAGACACAGCAAGAGAAGCATGGTAAAGTATTATTTTGCTTCTGCTAATTTCTTTCTTAGCTTTGCTTTTTAGGCAAACAGCCTAGCAAAAATCTCTTTTCAAAGTAGAGAGTTTTAAGAGAGAAAATGTGAGGCTTTGTAGGACATTGCATTACTGACAACAGTTTTATCTTTCGATTTTGGAAATACCTATACCTGAGCTCTTGTTACCTCCTCAGCTCAGTCCATTTCTTGAAAGTATTTCACACAAGAGGGCATGGTATTATTTTAGGTAATATAAATCAAATAAACATATATATATATGTTAATAGGACCTGAGCATAAAACATCCTTTGGTCCTTGCAACTACCCCAAATTAATTTATATTTTGCGTACCTAATCAGAACACACAGAATGACAGCAGTGGCATTTTTCACCCACTTGGTTTAAGAGCAACTAAACATGCAATATTCAGGGCAATGAAGAGTGAAAGCCCTAATTTTAACTTCATTCAGCTAGTACTTTAGATCCAAGCAATCCATTTCCCAGCCTATGCAATTAACTTTGCTCTCATACATTAGCAGAACAAAGTAACATAGGAATGCATAAGCAGAAAAAAATCTATTTTTCCTTGAATTTTAAAGAAAGACACCTCTAGTCTTGTCCTTCAAATCTTATTGATTATAATTACTAAGACCTTAAAATTGAAGATGCTGATTCTAAAATGTTCTTACATCCAAGAGTCATGCTATGTAAATGTCCTCTTCCATTTTTTTCCTCAAGAAAATCCCAGAAAAATGAAAAACTTAAATGAAGCATATGAAAATTTTACTGACCCAATATAGGAACTTATTCTAATGACTGTATTAGCATGCTCCTAAATGGCATTGGATGTAAGCAGAAACTGCAAACTTTACATTCCATTCAGCTGATCTCTCTTTTTCTTCCATTAAACTGCATTTACAGAGGGATCAAGAAATACTACAGAAAACCTTTTAATTAAGTTCCAACATAATACCCTCTTGAAAGCAGACCTGGTCCTAATTTTAAGAAATGCCCTAGAAATCTACCTTATAGTCACAACATATTTTTTAACATATATATCTAAGAAACCAAACTAAATCAACTTACTGCTCTAAACATGAACTCTTATTTAATGTCCTGCAGAAGAGAGACAGCTTATAAAAAAGCGGATACATCTAAATGACAAATGAAGCAATCAAAAATAATGTTGCTCTTGGGCTTCCAGCTCTCTATAGCAGAAGCAAGCAAGGCTCCAGCCTTCTCTAACCTCCCTCCCCATGTCTACCTAATGACCTCCCACACCAAAACACTGATTGGCCATGAGATCTTCCTTTGGCCATGTAGTCCTGTGACAACTGCACTGACACTGTATGACAATTTCACTTCACATTTGCATAGAAGATGTCAGAGACCTAGAAGCAACCCTTATGGGAAAGTCTTGTTCCATTGTAAGAGGTTTCTCTGCAGAACTATAATTTCTTAGCTATTTTTCTTTTATGCTTCCCCATAGCTTTACAGTAAACAAAAGGATATTTTAAACAACATCAAAAACCTCCAAAATCAAACGAGCAAACACACAACCACTCTGCCTCTCTTACAACCAAAAAATGAGCTAGTTGAGCTGGAAGTTTGCTGCCATTTCTTAGCTACAACTGATAATTTAAATCCAATAGTCATTCGTGTAAATACTTCGGCAGACTTACACATCATCATCAAAGTGCAGCTTTTTTTGTGAGGTCGTCTGACACCATGACTGAACCTCAGTGAATCCAAATGTGCTTTCCAAATTGTTTGGGAACAGGGACTAAGAAATTTGGTTACTCACACAAAAAGCTTTTGTGGCAGGAAAGATGTGAAGCAATGTGGGGCAGACCTGCTGTGTGGAGGAGGAAAGTTCATTAAAGGTTTGAGGGCTGATAAATGAGACAGGTAAAAGTATGTGTAAATATGAAAGAGATATGGATGCTCCTCTAAAGAATGAGATTTCGAGAGAGGAGAAAGCTGGAGCATCAGATATCTTTTAAAAATATAATTTCAAGACCTTTAAAAAAACTCTCTGTCTAAGTCTTTTTGTCACTAAGCTTTGAGGAGCAGATCAGATGTCTCATATCTGAACACTTATTCCAGATAGCAGAAACAGTAAAATTTAATGAAAATGTCTTACTGAAAATGTCTTATTAAAAATGTCTCACATGGCAAACTATAAAATTAAGAATGTATTGTATTTATCTCATGTATAGCATACTTAGATTAAGCTATTTAACAGCGGCTTCTTGCAAGATAAGCAAATTTTAGGAGCCTGAAGTCTTTTTGTAATTACTTGCATGCACACTGGTTCTCCTCTAATGAAAATAGGAAATACAATGAGCATGGATGAATACATTGCTACCAGAATGTGAATAAAAAGCCAATTTACTTTTGTTGGAATGCACATCTAATAGGTTAAAATAATTACTGTGTTATTTTTCCAGTGTTGCATGTGCTTCTCTAAGTATTCCCCCTGCTCTTATTTCACCATTTATGTAGAGTGCTGACAGTACCCTTCCATCTCATGTCTGTGAAGCAAATCTTCCTTGCCCAGGCTGACTTGTTGTTACTGTTACCCTGAAGCTTTAGCTGACAGCTCACTGCTATTCAATATCCGAATATTCTGAAAGACCAATATTCTGCCAGTTCCAGAAATGACTTGCTCAAATGCCTGATGTCTCATGTGCTGCTTTACTAGAGCCATGGCAGCAGAAATGTCTATCTGTGTGTGGCTACAAGCAGCCAGTGGGTCATTAGGTTGATTAAGCAAATGACCACCTCATTTCTCATGGGGAAATTGCATTTGACCAAATCCTTGTCTTGAGCCCAGCTTTGTTCCCTGAGGAAAAGGTCACACAACTTTTGTGTGCCTATTGCCATGTTCCCTTCTCAGTGAGTCTGGATAACTCAGTGAGCCAAGTACAGTGTATTTGGCCCACATGCATCTCAAAACACCAAAACCCAGAACCATATCAAATCACATGGCAAAATATGTGCTAGAAATGCCCAAGACTAGGAAAGCAGTGAGGTTTACATTTTGTAATTCAAGTTCAGTACCAGACATGCTGAGCTGAAGGAACACAATATTATGAAATTCATCACAAATTTGTATGCATATGGAAAGGCAATAGCTTTTTGTCATGTTGCAGTGAGAAAATACGATAGAATTATTTGAAACAAATACTTGAGGTCCCAGTAAAGAAGCTGTGTAGTGACCTCTGTAATAGTTTATGTCACTATAGATTGTTAAATATAATATTTATAAATATTATAAAGAGGCAACTTTACGGCATACTCCTTCACTGTAACTTATGGGAAAAATGACTCTACTCATTATAATAAGACATAATACCATTGCCTTTGTGCTTCACATAAGGACATATTAGGCAGGAACCCTAGGATTCATCTATTCGCTGCCAGAGTTTTCTGTGCTCAGCTGGCAGAGAGTGACAGGATTGTATATTGTTTCTCTGGGGCAAGTGCAAAGAAAGCACTCCATGGCAGGAGGTGGGGAGGAGGGAGGGCAGGGAGCAGCAGATCCAAAAGTTCCACCAGACTCCATGCTGGTTTTCCCCTGAAGGTGAAATTCACAGCAGAGCACTGGAGTTTGCTGTAGTGCTGGGTCCTCGGGTCCTGCAGCAACTGCCCTCACTGGAGGCAGCAGAGGAGCATTGCTTGCTTTCAAACATAACTATATTGCAGGTGTCATTCCAGCTGAAGGAAAGGGTAACAGCTGATGAGAAAACCATTCCAATCCTTCTCAAGGCACAAGTGTGAAGAGCTGTGCATCCTGCCTAATCTTCAAGCAGCCATCAGGAAGCAAACAAAGCTTGGAACTTGCCAAGACTGGTCAGTCAGTCAATTTTTTAGCTAAACTTTGACACGGTTGGAGCCTATAGAGGGATTTTCAGTGAATTACTGCTAATGACATTTATTACCAGCATTAATAGTAACTTACCCACTGTTAATCAGAGGAACCAGATAAGAACTTCTCAATCATTCTGAGTTCTCACTTTGCCAGTTGACTAAAATATTTTATACCACCACTAGTCACAAAGCCTCAGCAAACAGCTTGTAAATTTAGGCAGAGCCTGGGATCTTGAAAAGTTGCACCCTGCTTGTGTTTAATTTATCGTCATTGTTAATATTTGTGCCAAGACTTGGGCTGTCCCACTGATCAAGATTTAAAATACATAGTCATAAAATGTTCTCTTGGAGCGAGCCATCAGATTACTAGTATAAAATCACATTCTGCTTAGTGGAGATATTAGTGGTACTTTGATTACAGGACAAAGTAATTCTTCCTATTTGCAAGGCTGGTAGGTTTTGCTTGGGTCATTTAACTTGCTACTTGTAGGACTTATTGAAATTCTCACCCGTGTCTGTGTTCAGTGAACTGCAGGACATATTTGCAGGTATGGTGGTGTCAGAGCCTTGTTCAGGATGCATGAATAGGCTGTCTTAAAGAGAGGGTCTGGTTCCCCACCTCCTCCATGGAAGATCCAGTTCTCTCACTTGAACAGAAACTGTAAAAACATCCTTCTGTGTGTAAATTAATATCAGTGATAATTAGTCTTCACTGAAAAACAGGAGAGAAGGGAAGGTAACACTGAAAAGAAAAATAATCTCAAGTTAGAACCTCTTTATGTTGTCAGAAAGGGCAGTCTAGCTAGTGATGCATTTGTATTAGGGATGCCCAAAGGGAGGGACAAAGAGGACGGGAGTGCCTTTGTTAACATACCAAACAGTTCTTTATTAATTCATGCCAGAAGCAGATTCTGTGCTCCATCCACAAAGTTCTTGTAAGAAAAACCATTTTAGAAGCTAAATGTTTTCCTGAAATCAATTTAAGATAGCCACTCTGCTTAATCAGCATGAAGTTCAGTTCTGCATCAGATTACTAAAGCATACCATTACCCCCAAGGGCTTAAAATTCCTGTAGTTTCATATCAGTCATTTTGCTATGAGCACTGCAATTCCCATAACATGATCCAGGTCTTGGAAATAAGGATAGGAACACTTAAAGTATCAACATTAACTTGTCTGACACAGGCTACACTGATAAAATATATATTTCCAGATGTTTGGCTTCAGAGCATTATTCAAACTGACATATTGCAAAGATTTATCTTTATCCAGCCTATATGATACAACCTGGTCAGACACAACAAAAAATGAAATATTTTCTCTTTAAATAAAATGGAAGATTGTTGAAACCTACAAGTGGAAGTCTGTCCAATTTTGATAGTGATTTATCCACCCCAAGTTGGTTAGCCAGAAGTGTGTCTGAGGGGAGGGGAGTGCCCTAGAGGAGCAGCAATAGATGCCATGGCCTTGGAAGGACTCAGGGCAGGCCAGCCAAATGAGGTGCTGTTCCCAAAGCTACCTGGGGTACAGTACTTTCCCCTCTCAGACTTTTTTATCTTTAAACTAAAAAGTTTTTTGTTCAAATGGGGATAAAACCAAAGCATGCATTTCTTCCTAAAAATGAAGTTATTCTCAGCTCAAGTCTAAACATATAAATTCCTGCTCTGTCTGCCTGTAGGCAGGTAAGAATTACTGTGTTTGAATAGCTGAAAGGTCTCAGGATATGTGTGAGTGCAGTGTTACAGGGAGATGTAATAACTTTGATTAGATCAGTGAACCAGGCTGGGCAATACAAATACATTTTGGGCACAATCCTTTCCACAGATATGAAACACAAGTGTGTCTAAAACTCTGCCTAATAAACTACTTTTATTTTTTTTTGTCTAAAAAATGCTATTTTCTTATAGCTCTGGGTCCTTCCATGAAATATTTATAGGTGCTTTTGGTAAGAAGAAATGCTAAAATGGCCCATGTGTATATCTGGGATCAAATCCTGGATAATTTCCCAAAAAGCAACAGATAGAGTGTTCTGTTCTGAATTTGCATGCTGTAGCATTGAAGTATTTCCTTTCAAGAGTTTAAATGTGAATTTAAGAATCTGCCAGTGGCACTGGATGTTCTGCTTCAGGGTTGCAGTGGCTTTACACTGGCCTGACTTGGTTTTGGTACATTCTTTAACATCTTGATACATGCTGGAAAAGGCTTTTGGCCTGCTCCTGTTAGTGTCTCTCCTGACCCCATGAGAGCAGGTCAGGTACTGGTGTACAGTCTGGGGGTCCTTGACCCACTGGGAAGACTGAGAAATGTGCTAGGGATGCAGAGGTTGAGGTATCTGGTTGAGGTGTTCCACTATGCTGGTTTGTAAATTCCTGCAAATCCCAGGGAAGGAATGCTTTACTGTCAGCCAAAATTGCTCTTAATTTAAGCCAAGTTAAGGTAGAACGGTGGGGGAGAGTGTGGAAAGGGTGGATTTATTTAAGCAAAATTGACAACACAGCTGCCAATGTTTATAAAAGACATAGGTCAAGAAATGAAAGAAAAGAACTTGCTTACTCTATTTAATTTAAACCACAGGTTTTTTTCCTCACCTTTCTGCTCTCTGATTTGCTGTATACATTCCTAGGTCTACCTGCTTAGAGATTTTGTCTCTGCATGTTTTTCTGTCTCAGATTGCATTCACCACAGAGAAATGTACTTCCTGATGCTATTCCTTTCCTAGCTAATCCTACTTTCAGATTCCACCAAATTAATCTTTTTCTTCAGAATACATCTCCCTTCTTTTGCAAAAGATGTAGTCTTGCTGCTCCTTTTTTAATTAAAATAAACAATGCTTTTTTATAGTCAGTCTGCTAAACCAGCTCTTCTTTCCTTGATTTTAATTAACCCTTGTGACACTGTTATCAATGCTATTAATGACCAAAGCTGAAGTTTGAGATGAAAGTTTGAGAGTTCTACCAGAGTTAGATAAGCAGCCAGGATAGTGACAAACATAAGTGGCAATAGAAGGGAACTCATATTGAAAGGAAATAGTAATACTTTTCACCCAGATGTTTGTTTTTTAAAATTTGCCATCTAAATAGAGAGGAAAAAGTATGTCTTGGGAGATGAGGAAAACATTGGCTCCATGAGGAGAAGCAATATAAAAAGAGATAATTAGTAGGTACTGCATGTATCAGGGTTTGAAAACAGTCTGTAAGTGTTGTCTCCATATTTTACCTCTCGTGAAGTTTTGGTCATTCCTGTCACTAAGGTAAAACTACAGTCCAGATGGAGTAATGAAGTGATTACTGACATGAAAGGTTTCTATGCCATATTAGGAAGAGAGCTAAACCCCCATATTTTCAATAATTTTGTTCAAAAAAAGGAAGATTTTAACAGATACTGCTTATGATTTTTTTTTTTTCCTGGCTAGCTACTGTTACGACTAGTCTAGAGAGGAAATGTATAAGGTGATATTAAACTGTCATCTGAAATGAATGGGAAGATATGAGCTGGATGTTGGAGATAAAATGAAAAAAAAAATCAATTGGAAAAGGAAACATTTAAAAACTAACATTTAAAATCAGAGTACATAATTCAGTTCTGTAACCCCAAGACAAGCATCACTCAAGAGAAACATTTTGCAGAAGCTTAAAAAAGATTAGACACAGATAGGTGATCAAGATAAATATCGTTCTGTTGCACTTGTTAAAATCAAATTTTTAAGGAAAAAAAGCCATTTGTAGGCAAATAGTTCCCTAAAGTGAAAAAGAATCTTCCCTTTAGTCATATCACAATGCAATAGATCATTACAGGTGGCTTTCGCCTTTACTTAAAGCCCTTGCTCTCAGCTGCTGGCAGGCACAGGATATTGATCAGTAATGACTGGTAGCTGAGGGCAGGATGGAGGCGACCTGTTCACAGAGATTTCTTGCCCTTTTTCCCTGCATGCACTTTTTTCACCTTTTACTCTTCCCACAGCTTTCATTGCATGTCCCCACTTGTTCTACTTTTTATTTCTTCTACACTTCTGCCTTTAGCCTGTTTCTCCCACTCTCACTCCAGGTAGTTGGACTTCTCTCAGTATTTCTTGTTCCTACAACCTTCTCATGCTGTGTATTTGTCCTATTCACAGAATCATAGAATGGTTGTATTGAAAGGTACCTTAAAGGCCATCTGGTTCCTACCTCCCTGCTGCAGGCAGGGACACCTGCCCCTAGACCAGGTTGCTCAAAGCCCCATCCAACCTGGCCTTGAACACTTACAAGCAGTTAAACTTCATTACCTTTGAAGTGGACTGCACAAAAGGGCTGGGACTGACATCTGATCAAAGCAGCCCCCGACTTCTCCAGTATTATGATCTCTGTGCTAAGATGTTCTGGTTTTGAGACACTGGACCCATCTGAAGATCACCCAGTCTATTCTAGGCTGGTTCCCATGTGCATTGGTTTTGCATGGCCCGCTTTCTAGTAGCAGGGGAGGCTACAAAGCTGGCTCTTGGGAGGAGCTGCTGGAAGCTTCCACCATGTCCAGCAGAGCCAATTTCTGATGGCTCTGAAGATGGACATGCTGCTGACCAAAACTGGGCCAATGAGAGAGGCTGTTACTGCCCTATGATAACATATTTAGGAAGAAAATCAAAACAAAGTCACACAGTTTTTCTTCTAGTCAGAGGAGATAAGGAGGTGAGAACATGTGAGGGAAAAAAAACCTGCACCAAGGTCAGTGGAGAAGGGAGGAGGTGCTCCAGGTGCCAGAGCTGAGATTCCTCTGCAGGCTGTGGTGATGCCATGGTGAAGCAGCTATGCCCCTGCAGCCCACAGGGACCCACAGGGGATGCAGAGATCCACCCACAGCCC
>VYXF01007307.1:1554549-1581440 GCA_013397295.1 Polioptila caerulea
GCTGGGGCAGTTCATGGAGAGCTGTCTCCTGTGGGAGGGACCCCACGGTCTCACAGGGGGAAGACTCCTCTCCTGGAGCAGTGGAAGAAAACCTCCATGCCCTGTGTCCCTGGGCTGTCAATGGGAAGGAGGGAGGGGCTGAGGGGAAAAAGGTGTTTTAAGGGCTTATTTTACTTCTCATTATCCTCCTCTTATTCTGTTAGTAATAAATTCACTTTGCAACCTAAGTTGAGCCTCTTTCGCCCTCGCAGTGCTTTCTCCTGGTCCTTATCTCAATGTGTGAGCCCTTTGCTGAATTTTTTTTTTGTCTCCTCTGCCCAGCTGTGGCAGGAGATGGTGAGCAAGTGACTCTCGTGGGTGCCTGGCGTTGGGCCAGCGTCAAACGGCGACACCATGCATCCTTGCCAGGCAGCTCATTCTGCATGGTGAAAGCCTCCTTCCTAAGGATTTGGTGACACTGGGCAAGCTTGACTCAGAGCACTGAATAAAAGATATTAAGATCTTTGCTGTAGCTGGATAAATAGATCAATAGATTGATTTTAGAAAAGTCCGCCATTGCCTGACATAATTATTTTGCCGTTTTGAGACATTGGTATGTGCATCCTGTGAATGCTGAAAAGGAAACTAATCCAGTCAACACATAGCAGTTTATTTTTCTTTTTTTTTTCTTTCGGTTTTTTTTTGGCCATCTTCCATGTACGTGCAGGTGCAACTAAAATGTCCAAGCAGCTAGATGTCAGGATGACTTTCTCTCACTGTTCAACTGCAAAGGGACACAGAGACCCTGGGCAGGAGCAAAGGAGAGCTCCTTTATTGCAAAACCCAGGCCTTTTAAAATAGTTAGCCCATTATCAATTACGTTCCATTCAAGTATAACAAATACAATTCAACCAACCACCATAAACCATGATGTGACCGCGTAATGGTCATGTAACTTGTTTTTCTACCTCTAATTCAGATGAGTCACTTCCCCATAGTCCTTTTCTGCTCAGCTGAAGTAGCAGGCCTGAGCCATGATTTTACAAGGATAACAAGGCCCTTCTTTTATAAGGCTTTATCTATATGCAACATTCAACTTCTGCGCTTAGAGCAAATTAGGACATTATGAGTCTTCCATTTTCAGTTCATGTGGATCAAATGGATCCTCATCCAGTATCATCCCCAAAGAAGGCGTGCAAAAACTACTTAGATCATCACTACATTCACTGCTTCCTGGTGTTAAAAGGTGACTCAGCTGATTATGACAGACTCTGTGGTCTTTTCATGAACTGCCACTTAGCGGCCCAATAAAATTTCAGAAATATATAGTCTTTTTCAAACAGCAGCTCCCTTTATATGAATTTAATTTCCTTGATATTCAGCTTGAATACAAAATCACAATTTTACTGTCATTTCCTCCCCAAAGGCAAAGCCTATGAAGATCCATTAAAAGAGAGAGACTTGAGACAGTATTCTCTTCTACTGATGACTTAGCTCATGTCATGGCTGCAGTAACTTGCAGTGCATAGGATATGGTGTTGGAGATGACAAGCCTCTCACTGATGTGCTATCAACTCTGTTTCACAGTGTGAGTGAATACAGTGGCCATGGATCTGTGAGAGGAACAGACTCCAGCCATTATGCTAAGAGAGCTGTATGACTCCATCTCTGAAGATTTACTTATCTTCAGCCTCAGTGTTACGGCGAGATCGGTCCCGACCCACGACTGCAATCGAGTGGTGCTGGAAGCAGTGAGCTCTGGCTCTGCTGCCACCCTGCTGCTCTTGAGAGTGGGAGGGTTCAGAGTGCACCACTGCTTGAATGCTGTCACCAGTTTCTTTCCTCTATGGGTTCTGGCACAACTGATTAGTATGAATGTGGCTGGAATAGTGAGAAGGTTTTCAAAGACCACCAGAAATAGAGAGTGCATTACAAAGCAGAAACTTTATTACAGATATTAACCAGTATTCATCCTTTTGATGTCATTAAGAGTGGGTTTGCCTACAGGCTATTTTTTCTTGAGGGCTTTGTTGGTTTTTGTTGTTTTTTTTTTTTTCAGTCGAAAACAAGTGGAAAGAAAGGAGACATGTAGGCATAATTAATTCCTTCTGCCTTCAAAGCAGAAAATGTTTCTTCTTTTAAAATGTGTGCAATTACCAGATAGCGTTGAAGTATTGTAATGTGGACATGCATAGATAGTATCATATAAAGCACATTCCATGCTGTAAACACTCCTAAACAACAATCAGACAGAGGCATGCAGCCACTTTTCTGTTTGATCCCAATAAGCCAATTTACAAGAAGAGGATTTCTTCATCCAAAAGGTCCGAGACCTCAAATTATTGGCATAAATTTACTTTGACCAGACTTGACAGGTTTTAAAGATTAAATCCTGGCAGTTTACAGACAGGTAAGAAGGTAGATTCCTCACCCACAGGACAATCAAAGGATGGACAGATGGACAAAAAGGTAGGGAGGGTAAGCCAGGAGACATGAAGTTCAGCACAAATTCAAAAGGTGGATTAAGGAATTGCTTTTAACCCAATCAGTTCCCAAACATATCAGAGTGATGTTCATTGTCTTGACAGCTTTTTTTTGCTTGCCCTCCTTCTCCTCTATTCCTTGATTTTTGTTGGCATCTGTTTCCTTTTCTTTGTCTGGTGCATAGTTTATCCTGTATGGGTGCAAGTGTAGGTGTTTAAGACAATTGCTCAACCTTGAAAAGAATTCCTCTCTGCAATCACTAACTGCCTAAGTAGGATTTTGCTCCTGCCCAATAATTGCCATTCACCTGTGACCTCATTTTTGTAAACTCTTGGTTGTCTCATTATTACTTCAAAAAATGGTGCTTGGAATAAGAATGTGTTCCATTAAGCAGGCAAGTCTAAGCAAGTGTCTAACACCAGTGCCTATGAAGTTCATCAGAGGAATGCAGATTGATTTTCTTTAAATAGACCAGACAAAGGGTAGAGCATCAGGCTTGTCTAAACAATATGCAAGTCAGCATGGCGCTATGTGTTTTCAAGGAGAGCAAAAATGGATTCATTCCAACAGCAGAATATTGCACTGAGAGCAGCCTAAGTGTAGGAATTTAGTCTGAAACTTTTAAAGGCATATTTTCCATTGGATTTAAGAGGAAATATTCCCATCCTTCATAAGCAGATACTCCTACTTTTAAAATTATGGCATTAGCACCTGAATGCAGTTTATTTTTATCAGTGTACCTGAGAATTTTATAATAGCTGCCAAATGATTATTCACAAGGGGGTGTAAAGGGGACCTGAATTGAAGAAAAATAATTTTGGTCCTTAGAACTAGATTATTAATATGTTTTAGTGCTCAAAGGCTTGTACATGGAATTATAGAATCACAAAATCATAGAATATGCTGAGTTGGAAAGGACCCATCAGGATCTTTGAATCCAAATCCTGGCCCTGAACAGGAGACCCCAAGAGTCACACTCCATGCTTGAGAGTATTGTCCAAATGCTTCTTGAACTCAGACAGGCTTGGTGCTGTGATCACTTCCCTAAGGATCCTGTTCCTATGCAATAGCCACCTTCTGGGGGAAAAAGTCTTCTCCTGATATCCCACCTAAACCTTCCCGGACTCAGTTTCATGCTGTTTCCTTGAGTCTTGTCACTGGTCATGAGAGTGAAGAGATCACTGCCCGCCCCTCTGCCTCACCTTGTGAGAATGTTAAACACAATGAAGTGCTCCCTCAGTGTCCTCTTCTCCAGACTGAAGGAACCAAGTGTTAAATACCTAGCACAATTTTCAGGAAGCTGAAATTTGTCTAAAACAGCAGACTCTGGTTTCTTACCTGCTAAAGGAACCCAAAGACTAGAATCCCTGTGGTCCAGAAATTCCTGCTCCCCTGCCCCAACTAATTTTACATCAGAGCAGCATCCAGCAAGATGGAATTTCATACTACATAGGAAAAGATTAATGATTTGTTTCAGTATATCAAAGTGCTATGCCCTGTCAAACAATCCTAACCATAATTGACAAGATTCCCTGATCTGCCTAGGCTTTCCAGCTGTCTGGCTTCAGAGCTACTAAGAAGCTCAGCATCTGGCAGCCTTTACCTGCCTTGATTTTATTCCCAGGCATTGAGGTTGCCAGGCTTCCTGCTGCAGAGTTAGGCCCCAACTATCAGGACGAGCTGGCAGAGGATCAGTCAGGAAATATTCAGGAGAAAGGAGTCCCTATCCACTGACAAGTGAATTAAGATTTTCTTTTCCTTATTTGATCTGCACTAGCAGGGCAGGAAAATTTGGATGATCAATTCTGGGCAAAGAGCAGCAACCACTCTGATCAACAACATATGTTTGCTCAAGGATATCTGCTGGAGACAGGAGTTGTATTTTTAAAATAATATTGGTTCTTGCATTTGAGCTATGGTTCAGGGCAGGCACTGCCAGTATGTCTTGAAGAGATGTTTCTATTGGCAGGAAAGTAGAGCCTGAAGCTCTGTTTCCCTCTCCTTCACCAGCATCCAAACACTGCTAATAGCTGCCACTCTGGACAATAGAGAAAATCAAATCCAAGGCTGCAGAGATAAATCTCCTTTCCACTTCCCACCTGCCTTAAATAATAAAGAGTTTCAGCTCTCATTTAATTATAATAGAGAAGCACACTTGGATTATTCTGAAGCTTCTGGGGACAAATTTGCTTACGTGTACTTTCAACCAGTTACTCAACTTTGCTGTTCTTGGCATAACTCGCAGAACTAATATTTCATGAATGCTTGGAATTGCATCAGTTGTAAATATAGGGTCAGAGCCTATGCTGGTACAGATTGTCTCAGCTTTCTTGAGCTGCCTGGAGGAAAGTCAGTGTCTGTACTTGAGCAAGTACCCCACTGTGAGTACTCAGCAGCACAGAGAGTGGGGAGTCCCCTTCCAGTCACAGAGGCAGGAGGAAAGGAAGGACAGCTCCAGCCTAATAGCAGCCTTAGCACCTTTGTTTACTGTGCAGCCTGACAGCAGGAAAGGAAGGAGAGGGGTGCCTTAATTGAGGGCTTTCCATGTGATCTCCATCCCCTTGCAGGACAGGAGTGGGAAGTATGGAACAAAAGCAACATTAGTGACATCTCTGGGGAAGCCTTTGCTCTCTAACTGCGAGGTGTCTGTGGATTCCTGCTGGCACTGCACAGCCCTTTGCAGTGTTGCTGCACGTGTGTGTTGTGACTCTGTACTCAGAGATAGTTTTTAAGTGCATTGATGAGAATTTCTCCTGGCAGGTCTTAACCCAGAGATGTGTCAGGTATCTTTGTATTATTCAAGTCAGTCACATGCCTCCTTCTTGGTACAGACTAAACACCCCATGGAAGTTAAAGGAATAGAAGATAAGGGCTCAGTGTGAACTGCAGACTTTCAAATGCTTGCTGACTCACTTCAAATAAACCACCTTCTGTGCTATGACAGGATCTAATTTGTAGTCTATCTGTAGGTTACATGCACTATCATTTTAATGTAGAGACAAGATGTAAATCATCCTGGTGCTAAATGCAGGATGAAAGTTTAAATAAAGCCTGCTTTTCAGAATGAGGCTCATTCCTGGCTTTTCAGCTGGTTTTCAGAATACTTATGATTTTGGAAAGTGTGTTCTGGATGCATAGAGTCCAAATCAGGACTGCCATGGTTATCTAGCTAGTACAGCCCATGCAAATGAATTGCCCTTGACACTGAGTATATTTTCAGATATTTAATCAGCTCATGATTTCAGGGGCTGTTTTGAGAAGACAAAGTAGCATCTCTCAAATATATATCCCTTCAATTCTCTATAAGCCTCAAAGACTGAGTTGTGGAGAGAAGAAGGAAAAGAGATGTTTGTTAAAAGGAGCTTTCCAAATAATTTATAACAAATCCAAACCAGCGTGGCTGAGATTTTGTCCTCAACCAGAACACAGACACCAGCTGTGAGAGCAATCCCAAACCGAATTTGTTTGGGTACCATCATTACAGAAAGAGAGTGGCATTTCACCATCCCTGCACAAGATTGGAGGTGCCATGCCACATGTAGTTCTGATGGAGGGGTGCTTTCAGTCCTGCTTGACCCTAGTAAGAGCTCACAGGCTAGATTTTTTGATGTGACTTCCACTCTGGAGTAGCTTGCCAACTTCCAGGGTGATCTGCTGCATTTAGGAAAGCCTACTGATATTCCTGTGCATGGTATGTGAGTCCTAAAGGTGGTAATTTTCTCAATGTTTGTTGTTCCAAAAAGTATAAAATAAAAACTACACAGCTGGAGGATCCTTTTCCATCTTTTTACACTTGACAAATTCACTATTCTATACTTCTCTTATCACAGCCAGCAGCATCAACATTGAAAATAATATATAGTGGTCTGAAGGTGCAGAAAAAGACACATTTAGATACCCACAGAAGGGGGTAGAAATGATTATAAAGAATGTGCTTTCCCTACCTTTGAATTTTATCTATTCTGAAATCTAATGTTACAAGGAGAGAGCTCAGTCTATAATATCATACAATTTAGGAATATGTTTTCTCTTTTATTCTTCCCTTCCCTTCCCTTCCCTTCCCTTCCCTCTTTTTAATTTTTTTTTCCACTGGAATTTCATCTATGTGTCTTCCTTTTCATCAACTGGTTTGTTATCTGTCACCAGCAGCTCAAGAAAATAACATGCATTCCTTGATTCAGGACTTCCCAAGTACACAGGGAAACAATGTGCCTTAAGGCTCTTTTGTCTTTTCATGTTATTTATTTGCAGTTCTAAAGACTATCAGTCAGATCAACAGTTTCACTGGTACCACAATGATTTCTACTGCCCAAAAATCCTGCTCTACAGATTTGTGAGGTGTTTTGGGGGAAGACTGCAATCTTGCTTTATAAGTTTTGGAATTGTTTGCCAGTCTTTTTTTCTTTTTTTTTTTTTTTTCTTTTTTTTACCCTGAGAGTAGTTCTTTCACGGACAAGGAGTGAATTCAGGTTGAATAACTAAACCTCTCAAAACTCCTCATAAATTCTCTATGGTTTACAAATTATGCCCTTTTGTACTGAGGAATTACAACAAGACCAGTAATGAAGCAGAAGACACTGGCAAATCTCTAATATCAATGAGGGCGCTATGGGAGAAGGTGATAGACAATTCAAAATGTGTAGAAAAAGCATGTTAGAACATTACCAATCTCTCTTCATGAAGTCATTCCTAAAATCTCAGTCATCTTAACTAACATAATAGTCACATAAGAACACCTATTTGGGATACTTTTTTCTGAACCTCTATCTTCTTACACAGTATTTAGAGGTATCATCAAACAGTCTAAGGGTTTACCAAAATATTTTTCACTTACCTGCCAGAGGATTTTTGGACTGGGATATTCTGAAATTGAAACTCAGTTCTAAAAGGAATTGTAAAGCAAACCATCCTCTGAAGCCCCTGATATTTTTAGATTTAAGTTTGTTTTAATTTCTCAGATCTCTTCAGTTCCTTTGGGAAACCTTCCCCAGCACTGAAAAGCCCAGGACAGAACCTACATGCAAAACTCAGAACTACAGAAAGAATCTTGGTGTTGGAGTTGCACTGAAGAGAACAAGTTTCTGCTTACAGTTATGATACCTGCAAGTGATCAAGGGAACAGTGACTCCCACTACCTCTGGAGAACCTATTTTTATGAGTTTTTCTATGAATTTATCTTTCTGAAGCATATCTTGTATCTCTGCCTCTTAAGTAGGATTTCTCCAAAGTCTCAGTTTGAGAAGAATTTAAGACTTTTCAGGGAAAAATCAACATTTCACATTTTTACATGGCATCTCCTCTTAATGCTATTCAAGGTCCTAGAGCATTTCAATGATTCTGTTTTTATCACAGATTTTCCCAGACTCTGGTAGCTGTTATAAGCTGAATGCTTATCACCTGTCTACTCAACATCTGCATTTCAGATACGATACAGCGTGGTATCCAAATGTTCCGTAAGTACTGTGCTGTGCAGACACAAATTCCAGAACTTTTGAGAAACTGACTGCACTATACAGTTGTTTTCCTCAAAGAAAGAATGCTTAGACAGATTAGGAGAGAATTACTGGACTTGCTGTGTATGGACTGTGTGCATGTTGCCTCTGACAAGTTCTCAAAGCATCCACACGGAGCTAGATGAGGAGTTCACAAGGGGTCTGGTGATTCCCCAGAGGACTGGATTCATGTGTTCTGTATGTGCACAAATTTCTTCGGAGCAAATGCTAATTATTCTTTTAGAACACTGAGTTTCTGGGCCTTCCCCTCCTGCACAGGGTGCTTGCAAACTTCCTGAAGTGCCATGGTGGAATCAGATGGGTGGGTTTTACAGGAGTCCAGGCAGCAGGAGCATTGCAGTAATGCAGTGTGACTGGCCTGCCTTGAAAGGGGGCCAGTCTTAGCAAGGGAAAATGCAGGATATTGTTACAGGGGTTATGAACAGATACAAACTCAGTATGATAAATAATGAAATTATGGCTAGCACTATATATTTTGTGGAAGAATCCTTTCTTTTTTTTGCAAAAGCCCTGTCAAAACTGGTTGCTCCTGCCTAAGTAGATGATCTGGCAGGAGTATCTTCAAAATATATGTACATTCTCTGATGGATATGGTTACAAGATTTTAATCCAAACGTATAAATACTGAAAGGAGTGGAAATATACCTGACTTCAGAAAATAATATTTCTTTTTAAATACATTAAAATGTGCAGCATCTGTGATAGCACAAAAAATGTCTGTATTTGAGGTATGTTTGCCACTGTAATTCAGACATACAATACCTCAGGCTTATTGTTGTTTGAGACATCAGGACCAGCAATGACCACAGTCCCAGTGCCATATCCAGCTACACGAGAAACCAGAAAAACACAACTTCTTGGAAAACCAATGTGTGAGGGAACAAGAGTAAAGACATTTGAAAACAATTTCACCAAATGTGCTACTGTTCAGTAAACTGAAATCGTGTAAATGTGTTTTTTGTTGGGCTGCAGCATACAAATGAAATCTGAATTTGTCATCTTCAGGAAAAAAGCCCACTGCCTATATAATGTGGGTGGTTTTGGGGTTTTTTTGGGGTTTATTTTGGTTGTGTTGTTTGACATTCTGCTACTGTTAGATGTAGACCTGTACAAATTTATCTGATCTGTGTGGGTTTCATGGGTACTCTTAACCATCTGCTGTTGAAATCAATTTTATGATAAAGGCACCAAGTTGGACCATCACAAATAAAAAGAAGAAAATCTCAAGGAATAAATAATTTAGTGCTGCCATTCATTGTGCTGGATTCTCTTTGAAACATCTTCTTTGGGAAATGGAATCGAAATCGTTCTACCCTAAAGCAGAGTGTTAGGATTTTTATTTGCATTGGGGAGCTGAAGGTACGTGAACCAGCAATAGATGAGGAAAAGTGCCAGACAGAGTAAACTGTCAGAAGTAAAGACATTTGATCAGTTTAAGAGAAAGGCAGAAGGAGCACAAGAGACTTAGGTCAACTCCTCAGTACTGCATTTAAGCTTACTTCCTGCTGGATTAGATGAAATTCAAACTACTCAGGTTATGTTATGTTTTTCTTCTTACATGGAGCATGCACAGTTTTCCTTCCTCCAGAGGACAAGTGAGCTGTCAATCAACAGAGGGTATGACCTCTGCTCAAACAACAATATTTTAGCAGAGGTTGGAGCCGCTGGAATCTGGAAAGCAGCAAAGGATCTGGAGACAATTTTTATGCTAAAATAATCTCCATGGTTTTCATTCTGAAGTTTACATATTTTCGCCCTCAATGTGATATTTTTAGGGAATGTACTGATAGAATCTTCTTTTTTTTTTTGTATTTATGTTGTGGTCTCATTGGCCAGTTAGGCCAGACCAGCAGTTTTAGCTGGGGAGAAAGTATGCAGTAGTTTCATCTGCTGCAGTAACACCCCAAAAAGCCAAACAAAATACAGAAATACACAAATAACCATTCAGTCAAGACTTACTGTATTTGCTTTGTGCTTTGCTGGACATTGATCACCACACAGGTCTTTCCTGTGGATCCAGCAGGTCCTTGCTAAGGAAGGATAAACAAAGATGAAGAAAGTTTATAAACACTGAAGGAAAACACTTCTGGGAGAGGCTTCCAATCAGAGGAGAATGGGGACAAAACCTGAAATGGCTGATAGTGCTATTACAATGTGAGAGTAATGCCAGAACCTGTAATTCAAGCATGTGATTAAGGTTTCCAGTGCTTGCTTTGCTGATAGATGCAAGTGGGGGTTGAAGAGATTTGGCCATACATTTTTATTCCACATATTGCTAATGCTTTAAACTGAAACTATGTTTTAGTGTTCTTGACCACGTGCAGGGCACAGGATGAAATTTGTGGGTTTGTTTTGTTTTTTTTCACTTGGCTTTGATGAAGAGTGAGGAGGAATTTAGGTTTTTCCTTTCTTTGAAAAGGAAAGCCACAGCTAGCAAAACTAGCTACAGCTAGAAAAGGGACTTTTCATTGGCATCTATAGTGCTAGCAAATTGTCTTTTGGTCAGTGGTATGTGTCTTGCCTATGCATTAAGGACTAAAACAATTATGTTACAGGACACAGGGAGGATTCTTTCCTGCATTATACCATGAGGGACTGCTGAATTGTGTTTTTTCTGTTCTGTATTGTGGTCAACTTCCTAGGCTAATATGGTCATTTTTTCTCCAGAACTGTCATAATATTTCTCAGTTGGAAGTCCTCTCATCCTGCAGGTAGAAATATTGTGAAATTCTAGTCAGTGTTGTAAAGGGATGAAGACTGTTACATGGGGTCAGGGAGGTCTTCATGAATTTTGGTTTGGGGACATCTGGATCATATTGATCCAGGTGGTGTCTTACTGTTATAAGACACTGCAAAGCAAACTTAGCAAACAGAATTAGACCCATCATCGGTGGAGCATTTTAAGAATCACCCACAAGAAATTAGGAGGTGATGAACTTAAGAGGGTTCACTTCTGGATGCTGTTCACCTGAAAGGACATGGCTTCAGAGGCTATATTTAACCAGATACACGTTTGTTTCAAATATAGACTTTACAAGTGTCAGATATGATTGTATGTGTTGGTTTATCACCCACACTCCTTAATTCAAAGGCCTGAACTAGAAAAGCAATTGATCTACCATTTTCTCAATGAGGTTATGGCAGCAATGCTTAACATTCTAAACTGGTATTCTTATTTTTGAAAGGACTGTCATATATTTGTTTAGACTGAGTACAAGGCCAGTGAGATTGCTCAGTTGTGTTAAAAATACATACATTGTTGAATCCAGTTTTCCTACAATTCGAAATTTGCTTTTCTGACAGCCATCTTTGCTTTATGGAGATATTTAAGCTGTTGGTCTCTTGGCTTAAAAAGAGAAAGCTGGTTTCAGGACAGGGCTTATGAAAATCCTGGCTTAGAACTCACTTTCAATTTTTGTAAAAAAACACAGTTTTTATACCCTGAAACCATGTTGAAAAGCAGATCTTTATTTTTACTCAGAGGAACCTAAAAAAAATCTCAAAATGTAAACGGGAGATACTTGTACCAATACGATTTGAAGTTCATAACAGTCTGGCTGGATCAATCTTTCTTTTTTCTATTAATTTTGCATTTTACATGCTTTATATAAACACACGACAGAACTATAAAATATAAATGTATGTATAAGCATACAAATATGTACATGAAAATATGATTTGCCTATTTAATATAACAGGCTTTATCAAAATTATGAATAGACCTAAAGAAACAATTAGGGAAAGGATGGTTAAAAATTGCCTGAAATGTCGAACTGATGAGTCAAGCATTGTGTTTATCTCTTTATTAACCACAATTACTAGGCAGAATACAGAATAATGTGAGCCAATCAGGCTGCACATGAAAATAATGCCTTGTGAATCACCAAGACTGCTGAAAACAACAGTCATCACCAAGGAACCCATGTAATAACTACATGCACATCATCTTTCTGACTGGTTTTAAATGATGAACAATAGTTCTCCACCTGAGCCTCCTACCAAAGAACTGACTCCATTTCTCAGTTTTAAAGAGCACTCCTACACACAAAACCCCCTGGAGCTGGAATGAGGAGACTTCAGTAGCTCCTGATGAAAATATACAACATCTGTTTCCTCAGTGCTTTCTGTAGACAACCCTGCATGTGTTCAACCAGAGCTCTGTGTGGAGGATCTCTACAGGACATGGCCCTGAGAACATGTGGAATATACATGGATGATTACTCACATTCCCTCTGGTAGGAGCAGAGATGAGTAGTTGGAGAAAGATCAGAAAAGGGTAGGGAGCAGGTTAGTTTGGAGTAGCTTTAACCAGCACGTGCTGGATTAAGAGAGCTAGAGGTACAGAGAGGGCAGATACATTGGTTATGCAATCTTCCATGGTCACAGTGTCTGTCTAGGGTGTAAAGAAGGACATTAAAGCAGCTCTGGTAATTCTGCACCTGCTGGGAATGTGTCTGTACAGGTGGAATCCCAGGAGTCTTGTTAAGATAGCTTTTAATTTGTTTCACTGCTTTTGGAGAGACTTGGAACCTGTGCTTCTGACCTCTGGCTTTAAGAAACAACAATTGTATTATTTCTCAGCAGGGGTTTGGCCAATGTTTAGTTTCTGGATTAATAATTTTAGTATTCACCTCCTAGAGCAAATGTTTTACATCCTTGAGTGAGGCAAATAATACGCACACCAAGAAAGACTCTGTGTTTTTCTTTTTTGTGACCCTTTTCTGTGCAGCAAAAGGCAGCTGTATGAGAACTACAGCTCTAATGTATGCTCATAAAATCTTTCATTTATTATTTATATAATTATTTGCAGAGAGCTGTTGCCATGACAACTTTTACACATGGTGAGATAAATCCTTACATAGGCAGTAGTCACAACTCCAAACACTGTCACATGAAAATAAGTCTACATGGACATTTCAAGCTTTGACAGATTTTTCTAAAGTAGTTATTGATAGGAGAATAACTTTCTTCTGCTAAATTAGAGAAAATAGCCTTGTTTTAGCCTGACTTCCTGGAAAAAAAAAAGTTTAATAAATAGCTTTTTCCATCCATCTGCTTATCCTCTCCTAATATCCTTCAAATCTGTTGACATCATTTCAATTACCTTTCACTATGATGTCTCAAGAATACTTGAATCTGACACACTCCATGGTAAGTGGTTTTATGAAGGTGCAAGAGTACTAAAATCATGTGTCACAGAAATAAATATTCCCCCATGACTATGAATGTGGTGGGCTCCTTCTGTGCACTTGTTCAGACTGCATGGAACTGGCCAAAACTCGTGGTATTTTTTTTGTAACTAAAGGGGAATCCCGGCAGAAAAGGTGGAGCTGTGGGAGGGTGGAGTGAAGGGTTGTGGTGGAGACTGGAGATGTGGCAGGCAGGACAAGAGGAATGTCCTTGTAGTAATGGGGCTGTGGGACACAAAATGAAATGAAAGCTTCATTGAATTCTGTCACTTCAGGACAACAGCTTCCAAGTTATGCAGCCTAGAGCAAGCTCCAGTTTGGAGAGCTAGAGCTTAGCAACCTCTGGGGCAGTCTAGGCTGCTTGACTCCCTGTTTCACTCTTTGAGGCAGAGACTTTCAAGCACAATAAATTACATACATTTCATGTGCAGGGGCAAGGAACTTCCCATCAGACAATCCAGGCAGTCAGCTGGCACTGCATCCCAGTGTTTTAGTAGTGATAATGCAAGGCAGACTTTATCCTGGGACCACCTGAAATGGATTTTCATCCTTGGACTGAAAGAAATGGAGATAAGTTTCACAGCTTCTTGCCACACAACAGTGACAAAAAAAGCCACCAAAAACTCTCCAGGCTTCCCAGTATCTACTGGATTATGGGGATCAGGTTTCATATTTGAAAATACAATATGGCTTTGTTTGGAAATGCAGTGAGAGATATATGGATGTTAGTTCTTGTTGAACAATTCTATATTTGTGTGTGCTCTCATTCATGTTAGTTGCTCAAAAGTGTGAGGATTTAGGAAAAGAGACACATTCTTTGAATGCTTAAATCTGAACAATTCCAATCACAACATTCCAAAGCAAATGAGAAATAAGGTTAGTCTTTTACATCATAATGCCTAAAAAAGTATTCTCTGTGTGTTCACTTAACTGATTTCTTTACTGCAGATATTAGTCTCCCTGTTATCAATGATATAAGTTCAGAATCTTTAAAAGTCACTCCATCTTTAGATGTCTGTACATGAGAGTTTGATGTCTGTGATCAACTATCTAGTTTTATTTTGATTCTTATTCACTACAGAACATGTCAAAAGCCTTAGAGTGTATCAGAAGGCTGAAAAAGGCAGTGGATTGACCATGGCTGGATGCCAGATGCCCACAAAAGCCACTTTATCACTCCCCTTCTGAGGGGTGGCAGGATTGGGTGGCTCAACATTGCATTAGGTGATGATGAAGAAGGGCAGATTTCTTCTGGCAATCTATTCACTGTACTCCTTAAATTCTGCCTTGAAACACATCACATTTAACACTTTTTCTTTTAACACTCTTTCTCTTCCACTCTTGAGGAGGCCTGGCAGTCAAAGATAAGTGATTCATGCACTGCATGATTTTACAATGAAGTCCTGAAATTCTCTAAATTCAAAAGGAATTAAATAAAACATTTTCTAAGAGTACAAAGTAAACCAAATAGCCAAACAACAGTGTGAGAAATTTTCAGGCAATGCAGAAATAGCCAATAAAACCAGCCAGTCAAGGCTGCCAAGAAGCCAGATGCTGTGATAGGAAGAGCATTTTTCACAGCTTTCAGTCAGTGTCATGTGATTTCCAGCTGAGGAAAGAAAGAAGACACTCTAATGGTATTCATTTGTTAAGATTGGTGACACCTTAAGTGTTTAATTTCCTAATCTTTTTCTTTAAAGTTTGACAGGAATTTGAGAATAATTAAAAGCCCTTCTGATATCTGGGTCTGATTTTGGTGGCCTCATACTTATCCTCATTCATTTTTATTACCAGATCACCATAAATGTCATCATAATTCATTAACTAGGCACTATTTGAACGAGAGTGGGCTGGGACTGAAGTAGAAAGGGTTTTAGAAATCAGGCTATTAGGTACTTAAGCAAGCTTTCTCCTATAGCTCTTCCACAACTTCCTGGCACTATGCCTGGCTTGAGCTAGCACTGATAATATTTCGTTTCCTTAAGCACCACCTTCATTTACAGTTTTGTCCAAAATGAGATAATGTACTCAATCTGTAAGTGGAGCCTATCTTATCTGTGTATATTTTCATTCCTCTCTCCATGCAGTTCATGGACTTTCAGAAACAGGCAAAGAGAATTAATATTTTGACATGAAAACGATGAAAAATGTTCGGAATAATATACAAGTTCAGGTGATTTTAATGTGTTTTTGAACTACTTATAACTCTAATATCTTTGATTTTATGTATCTGTATTGCTTGTGCTACTGAAAAAGTTACAAAAGAGAAAAAAAGGCAAAGAAATTTGATTCCTTATTCTCACAAACATGACACCTCATTAAATCTGGTTGCCACATAAGGGGCTTGCATACTTTGAAGTATTTCTGAGGGTATTCAGGAGATTCTAGGACAGAGAATACCACCTTGATAGAAAGCCAGCCTGCTGAAAAGCAGCACTGCTTTGGGACAGGAAAGCAGCCTCCTAGATAAGCAGATTTTCAGACAGTGTCTACAAATAAAGCAACAAAGCTTGGCATACTTCCTGGACACTTTCAGCTAAGGCATCAATTTCCTTTTTGTCTTTGCAAACAACTTTTCATTATAAACTTGGGAAAACTTCCAAGAGGATTTGGACTTAGACCCATCTTTACCAAACGGAAATAGATTCTCCTACCTGCAACACTCATGTTAATATAATGAGGGCTACTTTTACTGCTACTAGGCTTTTAGGAATTAGTCACTGAACAAACCACCTGTAACTTTCAATTACTTTCATCCCTCTTGTATTCTGAAAGAGAAAAGCCTTTTTATAGACATGGAGAATACTGAAGGAAGAATGGAGCATGCCTACTGCACCAGAGAGAGTAAAGCAAAATAGTAAAGACATATATTTCCCCTAATCTTAGCTGAGAGATCATACATCACCACAATTAAACATACAATGTTACCGTTATTTAAGGAAAGGGAGGTGCATAAATAATTTAGAAAACTGTTGCAAAAAGAACAACATAAACTTCTTACACACATCTTCTGATGAAGAAAAGAATATTCCTCCCTGTCAGTTCAAGGGGACTTCTCAGGAGCCTTTCAGCTGAAAGAATGGCAGTCTTGCTCCACTACTTGACCTTATTACCTCAAACTGCAGCAAAGAAATCTTTTTTCACAGGAAAGCATATTCCTTCAAAGATTATGAATGAAGGTAAACCTTCAAAGATGATGAGTGAAGGTAAGAATTAGCCAAGGGCCTGTTCCAAGTGCAAGAATTGAAGAAAATGGTGGAAATAATTTAATTCATATTAGCTAGTTAAACTTAGTGATGGAAAACAGAAGGACATATCTCTTTTCTCCAACCACAGTCATGGAAATAACATGTGTAGAGAAATGGCTTTTGTTTTCTTTTTCATCTTCCCTCTGCCCATGGCATTCCCAGATGCAAAAAAAACTTTCATGCCTCTCTCCCAGAGAAACCCAAAGGCAACATATGCCCCAGACTGATCACACTGGCATGCCAAAGCACATGGCAATTTCAATTGCTGTGTTGTATCAGTTAAATAAACACACCAGTTGATCTGCTGGCTAACAAATTTGAAAAGCTCTCCTCCCTGAAGAGAATAAAGTCTCAGTGTTGTTTTCTGTTCTTTAATGTACCCTTGTAATTATTCACCCTTCCCTTGGGAACAGCAGGAGGAACCAAGCTATTCAAACTGTACTTGAACTGCAGACACTTCTGCAGAGATAAGAGGCTATGATGAGCTCTCTTTTGCTGATTCTCAGCTTATTCCTGAGAGTACATGTTGTCACAGCAACACACCACCTTTCACAAGAATGACATAATCTCTCCATTGGACAGACTTTTTAAAACAAGACTGCACTCCCATTCACCTCCTAAAACAATCCCTCAGTGACTCTCAGAACCTGAATGCTCCCAGGGCCAGCATCTGTAGCAGAGTGTATGTCCTTGCATTGTAGGAGGTTCTGGTTGTTATCCACCTTTCTGCTAGAGCAAACACTTCTCTCAACATTCATTGATGCTGTTGTGAAATACTGGCAAATTAAAATGCAAATGGTTTAACCTCAGACACTGCAACAGAAAAAAAAGCACTTAAGGCTGAAAAGCTAAATTTTCAAAGTGACATGTGACATAGACTAAACTGCATGAGAACTCACCATCCAAGTGTGTTGTTTGGTTTTGAATGGAGACACTAATTTCATTGAATTATTCTACTGAGGAAAACTTCTCTTTGCTGTTCCCTTAGTGGAGTTCCATCATGGGGGTGGCAGTGCGAGGCAGCCAGAGACGCTGTCCAGAGCACCCCAGGGAACACTAATTGCTGCTGTCACCAACCAGCTCAGGGGGGTTCAGTTCAGTGTTGGTTACATTCATATATTTGGAAGAGACTTTGCTGGCTCAGCCAGTGCAATCACCTTGTCATAAGGCACATCAGTGATACTGGCAGATGTTCATCTCCTGTGCTCTTAAAGGACCTCAAGCTTGCCCAAGCAGGTCAGTTCATTTTTAACCTGTTCCTAGGAAGCACATGCGTTCCTATGACATTACATATTATTTTTTTGCTGTTTAGTCTATTACTTGCCGTATGCCTGGTATGGTCATGGAGAACTGGTTCTTTTTCACCCTTTCAGTAACATTTTCCATCTTTGAAAATTGTTGTTGCAGCCTCTCTGAGGCTCCTCTTTGCAAGCTAAGCTGCCTCAAGTTCAGATTTTTGTTGTAAAAGTCATGAATCATTTCTAGGTGGATTGACCAAGCTGAAAGAGACCATTTGATGCAGCAACTCGGACACACTCAACTTGAAACAAATGATATTTTAGTATTTTCAAAGTGGAGTTTTGTTTTGTTTCTTTTTCCTAATTTTATAAGTATTTTATGACTTCATATCCCAATATAAGATAAAAACAAGTGTAGGAATATCTGATTTTCACATGGAAATTCAATTTTAGCATCCAGGTGACACTTGTGAGTGGTTGCCTTCCTGCAGTTTGAAGTCAGAGGATGATGCACATGAACATGCAGGTTGTTAGGTTAAAACTGAAAGATGGAACAAATGACCAAACTGCAAAATATCTGTTTTGTTGATTGATGCCCTAGCAGGCAAGTTATAATAGAATAAGTGAAAAATCTGTTTTAGATAGTTATTTCTAATGGATGAATCTTGTACACCCTTAACTTCACTGTGCATAAATTGAAAGCACAATCTGAAAGCCTTGTCTTGCAGCTCCCTGGTGTGCAAACTGCTTCTGTGTCTGGGCCAGGGCCTTGGCCTGGTTTAACTGTTCATTTCAATGACTATAGTTCTAAGCTTGATCTCTGACATTTCTGACCCTAATGCTGGGCTTCATTTTTTTTATCACTGGAATCTAAATCCATGTTCCTGCTGACAGGGTTGCTCTCATCACAGTGGAACCCATGTAAGTGTCACCCTGTCACCTTCTTAGCATTTAACTCCAAGAGTAGTGGGAGAAATGTTGCAAGCATTTCAATATCTTCCAAGCCAATGTCCACCAGAATGCTGAGTTGGCTGAAAATTAATGTTTGCTGCTGTTTTTGGATTAGGCTTTTGTCCTGCAGCAAAAACTCATGTTCATATAGGGGAAATGCTGGGAACGTGGGACTGGAAATAGGATAGTGTAGAAACATCTTTTTAAGTGGAAGCTGAGAGTTTGGCTTAGGTTGTTGTGTGACCCCTATACATTTGACTATTAGCTTCACAATTTCTCCAGTTGCACTGTTGCTTCTGGTCATGTCTATTCCTTCTTAAAAAATACACTTAGTTTGCTGAAATGTCTCAGTAGGGTGCTTTAGTGGCACAAGAGTCAACTTTTTTTGCGTGAACCTTCATCTGTGGATTAAGGATGAAGTAAAACCTGACGCTCCAAAGCCCTTGGCGACCTTAGGGCTAGCAACATTGAGATGAGGTCCCTTGTATGCAGTATGCTCATGTTACTGTAAGGATGATCACTTTGAAATATGCATATTTTCTGTGTTGTGTGCTTCTTTTGTTCAAAATTATCTCCAATTACCAGCTTTCCATTTATAAACAATACTTCCCCTTCATTTGTCACATTCTCCTGGACATTTGCTTCTCAGATTCTTCAGTACTCATCTGCTATCTCACATGATGCTAAATGACTCCCTTATAATACCAGAAAGAGCCCTCTGTGGAGTACTAAACTAAATAGTAGCAGGTAGCTGAAAATTAACTGTAAGGTACTTAAACAGAGATGTGCAAAAGAGAATGTGACTTTCCACTTCACTTATTGCTAAAAAAAGAGTTGCTAAAGTTATAGTGCAGCTATTTTGAGTATAATTTATTTTTAGATGCAGCACATCTATAGCATAGTTTGGGGATTCATTTGATTAAATGTAGGTCTTCTACATCAGAGCTAGTCACTATAGACTTCCTTCACAGCTAGTGGAGAGAATTACTCTTATTTGATGGCATGAAGGATGATTACATCATCCTTGTGTAAGCTAGGGCATCTGTATTGTATCTTTCAATCCTATTGCTCAAAAAGGGCAGCCATAGCTATTGGTTTGGATACAGCAGTATTTTACTATGGCGATACAAAGCCAGAGACAGAGAGGTTAAGGTTTTTTTTACATGATGCAATGCCTGTCATTAGGCCAAGCTAAGTACTTTTGGAAAAATGCCACCAGATTTTGGGTGAGACATTTTTTCGGGTATAAAAGAAAAGATGTAGATTTTAGAGGAAAACACAAACTGAGAACAATTTCTCAGCGTTTATTTAGAAAGAGATGCAAAATTAACAGTCTCTCGCCTAGGCTCTTGGTCTACCAATGGCATGGGCAAGAGTGGTGAAGACACAAGATGGTCTTACATGATAGAGGGAAGATGAAAACTGAGGACAGGCTTGTCAAGCTTGTCCAGAGAAGCAAAGGCAGGAGAAGGGGAGCTCACAGGCCAGTGATCATTGCCTTCATTCAAAATGTCAATTCGACTAATGACCAAGAAGTGAATTGAATATCTGTTCTTTCTCTGTCTGTTTCTGGCTCTCTGTGTTGTTTTGTCCTGTGTGTTAGGCAGGACATTCAATAAAACCTAAAAGAAACTCCAAAAAGGAGAAAGGTGTTTCCTCTGACAGTGGTGTGCCTTCTTTAGTAGACTACAAAGCTCCTGTAAATACTTTCTGGTGATTCTTTTGTCTATTTCCTCCTCCATCCTTTCTCAGGCCAGCATGAGGATGTGAACTGGTGCCTCACGCTGGGGTCTGCAGGCAATCCCCATGACAGGTGACCCTCTGAGGATAGGAGAAAACCCAAGGAACAAATGACCTTCAGAAGACATAGAATCACAGAATGGTTTGGGTTGGAACGGGCCTTAACAATATCTGGTTCCAACCCCTCTCTGACATGGAAAGGGTCACTTTCTACTAACAGGATAGTCCAAGAGGATCAATCTTTGGGCCAGTGACAGCTCTACGTGGTGCTGAGGGACCCTCCTTGGATCTGTGGGAACCCATGGAGTTGCCTTTTTTAATTACTGACATGAACTCACAGGGCTCTGTGGTTGTGTGCCCACAGGGAGCAGAGTCACCCGCCAGGGTGGCTCTTTGGAGCTGCAGCTGGCCAGTCAGAAGCTGCTCCAGGTGACTTGGAGAGATGAAGCTCTTTACTGAAATGGCTCTGCACTCAGTGGCTGCTTGTTAGGCAGCAAACCTGACCAACCATCAAAATGAAACCACTTCTTTAAAATCCATAATCCAATTTACAATATAATTTGCATTTAGTAAATGTTTGTTAATTGTTAATGAGGTAACAGTTGGTAAATATGAATTATTTAAGGCCTGACAAATATGATTTGATGGCTACTTGGCCAAATTTTCAAGGGAATAATTATACTAATGGTGAATTAGAACAAGCTGCATGCTTTTGTCTGTAGAAACTGGTTTATCAGAGGGTTAACTAAATATTCTGTGGTGCAAATTTGACCATGCATGCTTTTAGCTATGCATGGATCCATAAAAAAAATTTAAAGACTGCATGTAAAAGCAAATCACCCTGTAATTTAACAAATGTATCTTAATCTGTATAACGAAATAATTCAATTTTAGCAATTTTTAACTCTAGCAGACTATATTTTGTTTTAGTTTTTTTCTGGTTTATTGTTATGGAAGAAATATGTTCCCATTTATAAAGCATTTATTTTATATTAATAAAATATCTTAATACATCTAAATTAAATGTACTTAAAGTATTTAAGTACTACTAAAACTAACAAACAAATAAAATCTCTGTGGAAAGGTATAATCGCAAGTCAAGTTTATTTGACTGCAGTTTTGTTTAGATTTTCATCACTATTTTTGCATACTAGTATTTTTAATGGGCTTCAAGAGCATGCATCCAAAAGCTGAGGATCTCATATAATGAATCTTTTACACGTGCTAGCCCTGTGATTCCACCACTTGCTATTGAATAATATATGAAACTTTTCCAGGCCCCTACTGTTTGCCATATGAGAGCTCCAGTAGTTTCTTCATATTCATTTGCTCTTCACATCTGAGTAAGGCCATATTAACAGCCATGCTGTTGTTTAACAACAGAAAAAAATAATAATAAATAGATCAGAGAACCTGCCTAGATTTACCTTTCCGCTGAAAAAAAGGAAAAAGCATCTAGCACTTGCCCATTGTCAGTGTCCATGTAATGTGTGCCTACATGGACAGGAAAACACCAGCTGCTACTTCTGGAGAGCTAATGTCTTATTTTCCATTAAGTCATGTTAGTTAATTTCAAGGGAAGCAGAATTGTCAGCAGTGGCTCTTGGTGATCTGTGCTCATTTCCACTATTCTGTCTTTGCCATAATTTTCAGGTAAGCTTGCACCTCATCCTGTGTTTTGACCATGTAAGTACTATAATGGAAATCAATTACAGGTGGAAAACTTCCTTTTCTATTAATATTGTGTTTTTCATTATGATTTAGAGTGCTAAGGAAGAGACCTGGATATCCCATTACTCCAGTGCAACAACAGAGGTGGTAGGTGAGTAAAGGTGGTATAAGTAAAGCTATTAGGAATTAGAAGCTAGGTAAGGTATTGCAGAGCAGCCATTTCATCACTTAGTACATTCTCTTGAAAAACACAGGAATAAAGGGCTCACAGAAGTTAAGTTTTGCAAAGGAAGAGTGTGGCTGACATGCTTGTGAGGAGGAGAATTGGATGTGATTTTTACCTGAGAGGTTGGGAAAGATATGCTAAAGGCTGTAGAGAGAAAACATCTAGGGTTGAAAATTGTCTAAATAGCCTTGTAGCGTGAGGACATGGAAGGTGGGATAGATCAAGCATGTTAGAGGAGACCTGTGAGTCCTGAGAATACAAATATCTTAATAAAATATCAAGAGAAATATATTTATCCTCTGCCCAAACCAGACCATATTTATAAGAGGAAAAAGGACCTTTCTCTACCCAGTTAATAATTACTATGACAAAGTGCAAGGGAATGAGAACTTTCTCCAGCCACTTAATAATGTCTATGACAACGTGTAAAGGAATTAATCTGTTGTGTAAACCCAACTAGAAGGTTTAGTATAATCCCTGTACCACAAAAATAATTTGCATTGTGCAATCAAGAAAGAAGAAATGTACCCATCCACAGACTACATTCATATACTTCATGAACACGTTGAAAGCTAAAGCAGAATCAAGGAGGACAGCTTGTATTTGCTTTTGAAAGCCTGTTTTCATCAGGGTTTACTTTCTGAAGTTTTATATCCATTCAGGATCCAGCAGTATGAAAGAACAATGTTTTTCAAATTCAGATCTGAGCAAAGTGGACACTGGTATATGTAACTATTACCCTGCACTACATTAGCACAGCTAATCAGGAATGATTGTCCCCCTTCAAGGAGACAGAAAGACCACAATAAACTAGGCTAAAATGTGCTCTTGGGCCTGAAGAAGTTTTACAGCTGCAGAAACATTCATCACTGGTAACTCAAGGCTAATAGCTGTGAAATTTCTAAAGGGAATATTTTGCTTCAACATTCAAATGACCTGAGGTTTAACAATGTTTCATTGCAGCTGAATTAAATGTTTTGATATCTGGAGAAATGATGTAAAACCCTCCCTTAACTCATTCTGTGCCCATTATGTACATGTGTGTCAATTCTATTTTTTAATGAGACTTGTGTATCTGTAGATTTGCACAAAAAAGGGAAAAAATCTGAAAACAATCTGTCTATGGTCCTGTCCTTTGGTTGTGGGTTTTTTGTGGTTTTTTGTTGTTGTTATGTTCTGTTGGGTTTTAAAAAAAAAAAATTCCTTTGTTTGTTTGTTTGTTTGTTTGTTTGTTTGTGTTTTCATTTTTTTTAAATGAAAAATTTCCCCAAGATAAAAAAATCTTTATCTGAGGGAACAGTCAGATGTAGGTCATTGCCTAGTCCTGGGAACACATTTTCTAATTTTACCATTAGAGTTATATGGAACCATTTGACTTATGTATAGATCCTGAGGATGATTAAAATCTTTGGAGTGATTCTTTAGTTAGTTAAATTAAAAAGGATTTTGTACAGGAAGATGAAATTAAGCGAAATGTTTGTCATTTGCCACAATAGCTCATCTGACTTAAGGGTACTGTTACCAGAAGGATAACTAAGAGAAATCATTAATTATGAATAATCTGGGGGAAATTCACACACAAGACCGACTTGAAACAGGTTTATGTTCATCATTTTCTATCTTTTCTATGCTCAATTAAATTAGGATAAATACTTTAACAAGAGATGAAATATGATACTGAAATGAAAGAATTTGCAGCACCTTCAAAGTTCTCTTGAAGTTTCCAGCAGGCAAAAGACAAAGAGGCAAAATGAAAACCATAAACTGTCTCTCATACAAGTGTTACAAGTGAATCCTTCTGTGTTTGTTCATGATTTTCATCAGACCTTGCTGATAAACCCTATTTCTCTTCTATCAGTTACCTTGCACTCCTGAAATTTTCCCCACAAAGTCTGCAAGACTGAATAGAGGCTATGATGAAAGCCTATCTATATGAGCACGGCAAAATATCACCTTAAGAAAGATATCCACCCTGAACCTTCTGCCTTTTGTACCCAAGAAGCAAGTACCAGCCCACTATACATCTTTCACAATATTTGGGATCTTTCTTGGAGACACCAAAGTAGAATGTAAATTTGGACTGTTGGAAGGACAAGGCATTTTTATCTGTGGTGATTTTTGTAGCTCTTGCATTCACTTTTCTCATTGCCCATAACTTTATAATATCAAATGGTGCATTTTGTGTTCCTTAATGAGGGCTTTGCATTAAGGCTGAAGTGCTTTGAACTCTGTATGCTTCTTTTCAACACAGCATGGATCCTCGGCAGAAAAGTCTGCTGATCACAAGGAAGACTGAGATGAAAATACATTAGGGCAAATTAGGGCATTCTTGTGGAAGCTAAATTCTGTCTTCTACCACCAGTGAAGACTATATTTTATTTGCTGAGTACATCAAGCTGTGCTGCTAAAGTAATGTGATTGTGGATCTGCCTGCAGTTCCTTTTTTTACAAACTCCATCTCATTCACAGGAGCTGCATGGAGTAACATAGTCAGGAAACTAAAGGCTCTAAGCAGCATGCATTAAAGTGTGGAGAAGAGGAGAAAGTCAAGTCATTTGCCAAAGCTCAGAGCAAAGTAGTGACAAATGCCTTGGTAGAGTTCAGGGATATTTTGCTGCAGATTTTTATTGGCCTAGTAACCAGTCGTCTTTTAAAAGTGCTTTGGTGACTTCAGACCTTCAAGCAGGTAAGGTTTACTAACAGAGAAATCGTCATACAATAAAAGATACGACCAAAATCAAACCTAAGCAGTAATAGAAAGGACACTAATTTGCAAGCACAAGAAGAAGAAAGCATGAGTGCAAATCAACCCTGCTTGAATATTAAAGGGAGTTTTTCTTGAAATAATTTCCATCAAATCCATGTGAGATGCTGTCCTGAGAAGTTTTTCCACTTCCCTCACTTCTCCACAGCACTATGCTAAGTGGTGACCATGTTAACCCATTTCAGTTACCTTGCAGTTTCCCAAGGATCTGAACTGAGGGCACTCTTAAAGCTTAGGGATTCAATTATCCTAATTTGCTTAATTATGCGGTTCTTTTACATCTAGAGCACAGGAAAGGAAATAGTATGTTTGCATCTATATTTAATCAGAAAATTTTGCTAATTTGAAAACTCTGCAGTGACACACACGACTGACACAATAAAAGTTACTGCTACTGGTCAGTCTCCAGAGACATCTTATGACTCCCATGAATCACAGAGAGGGAGTTGAGGTGGTTATCCCAGATGTAAAAACCCTGATGAACACCCAACCCTTTTTATAAACCAGACAGGAGCAACTTCTCTTCCTGTAATCTGCAGAAACATTTGCCTCTGCAGGATGGAGAGTCAAACAGGATGGTGATTGGCATCTTTCTATGGACAATGTGACAGGTATTCTAAACTTCTTTCCTTTTAGAGTGGTCATCTGCAGCTGTCTAATATTAAACTACATGCAGGGAATCTTTCCCAGCCATTTCCAATTGAGCCCCTGAGCAAGAATGGAAGGATTTTATTTGGCTTCCCAATGGGGAACTTTGTGCCCAGAATGAGCTGAAAAACAATAAAAGTTTTTATTGTCACTGATGGAAAAAATTATAAAACAGACCAACTCTTGTTACCCTCATAGAACAAGAATGAGAGAATATGTTGTATTTTTACTGTATTGGCAATATTTTCAGTTTCTGAGAACTTTTGGTGACCAGAAAATTGGGCTAGAGGGAATTCTAGGTCAGGTTACAGTATTTAACCATGTGGACAGGGCATACAAATCCAACTTACAGCTTCAACTTACCATGTGGTAAGTTTATACTTCAGGTTTTCTTTTACAGTCAGATGCATTTTAGCAAGAATCATTTTGTTTCACCTTTTTGACTCCTGATGTTACATTTTTTCACTCTCTAAGTGTCTCAGGAGATCAGATTTTTCTTGAAACTCTTTAACTAAATATTACTGAAACTAATGGTCTGTCAGAAATTTTGAAGTAGAAATAGAAATGAAGGTGGCTGCAAAATCACGCTAGCAGTTGACTTTAATACCTTTAAATTAACTCCTCTTTTAACCGGTGTTGGAGCTTTACAGAGGGTATCATTGCCATTTACCATTAGTAGAGATCTGGCTGTATTATCAAGGGAAAAGGGTAAACCACAACTCGTCATGCTCTGAGATAAAGAACTGAAAGATACTGAACAGAGGAATTTGAGACCAACGCAAAACAGATGTTGGAATTGTAGGGATAAAGTAAGAGGAGCCTTAACCCCCAAAATGTGCTGATCAATATGCTAAAGGAAAAAAAAATCAAACCAAAACCCCAAATATGAAACTGTAGTGGGTTGATGCTGGCTGGGTGCCAGGTACCCACCAAATCTGCTCTATCACTGCACTCTGCGGCTGGGCAGGGGGGAGAAAATCTAGTGAAGGGTTCATGGGTTGAGATAAGGACTGGGAGAGATCACTCACCAAATATTATCATGGGCAAAACAGGGTAGAAATAGAGGTATTAATTGAATTTATTGCTAACAAAATTAGAGCAGAATAATGAGAAGTAAAATAAGACATCAAAAAAAACGCCTTCCCTCCACCCCTGGGGAAGGGAGATTATGGTCAGTTCATCACCTGTGGTTTCCCCCATGCTGCACCATGGGGTCCCTCCCACAGGAGACAGTTTTCCA
>VYXF01007307.1:1581581-1634025 GCA_013397295.1 Polioptila caerulea
TGCCAACTGCTGCAATGTGAGTCCATCCCCTGGGCAACCGTCCTCCCAAAACTGCTGCAATGAGTCACAATTCCATGGGGTACAGTCCTTTAAGGGCACACTGCTCCAGCAGAGGCTTCTCTCTCCATGGGTCTCCCATGGCATCACAGCCCCCTCTTAGGCATCCACCTGTTTTGGTGTGAGTCTCCTCCATGGGCTGTGGGTGGATCTCATCATCCCCCTGGACCTCCTGGGCAGCAGGGGCACAGCTGCTTCACCATGGGCTGCACTGGGGCCTGGAAGGGAATCTCAGCTCTTCCCCCTCCTTCTTCACTGCCCTGGGTGTCTGCAGAGCCCTTTTCACATGTTCTCACCCCCTCTTCTCTGCATGCAATTACAACTGTGCCATAACATTTTTTCTTTCTTCTTAAACAGATTGTCAGAGAAATTGCCATTTCTAATTGGCCCAGCTTTGATCAGCAGCACATCCATCTTTGGAGCTACCAAGGATTGGTTCCGCCAGGCTTGGAGCTGCTTCTGGCAGCTTCTCACTGAAGCCACCCCTGTAGCCCCCCTTGCTACCAAACCTTGGCCATGCAAACCTAATACAGAAACATATACATGCCATTTAGGAAGACCTGGAAAACATCCTGAAATGGGAGAAATTCTTAAGTGACCTAATCTTGGCTCTATTTTAGGATTTTTTAATCCTGATTTCAGGATTCAGCCTGTCAAATTCTTGCAATGTATGCTAAAATGAATAGGGTGGAGTAAATGAAAAGTCTAATTTTTTAAAATTGCATCAGCAGTGTGTTGCAAATTATTGCAGCATGGAAGGAAATCCGAATTTGAAACTGTTTACTTTTGTTTCATTCAAGTAGAAATGGCTGTTAAAGGTGTAAGACAACTTAAAACACACTGAAATCCAAAGCAGTAGCTTTTCTGCTGCCTGCCAGAAGACACGGAGATTTTGAAATACCTTTTAATTTAGAATATATACTTATTTATCTGTCTATTTTTAAGATAAGACAGAGAAAGAAAATTGAATAACTGCCCAAAGTGTTCTGAAGATGCAGCTTTCTCAGCCTTACGCATGGGCTGTCCTTCTTTTATGTGCCACATGGGAGAGATAGGTGCTCAGGAGAGTATGGTTTTTCTGTTGACATAAAGGGCTTGAAGAGCTCAATGTGTTTAGCTATCAAAAAGAAAACGGAGAAGTGATTTTATTACAAAATATGAGTCCCTCATGGGGAGAAAACACCAAAGAAATCTTATGTACAGCTAAGAGGAGACTTAGGAAGAATCAGTGATGGGAGTAAAAGGCTGACAAATTCACGTGCTTAATGACTTTATTTAGTGAAAGCAAAAGTATGTGAGAACTGAAACAAAGTCCTAACCAGACACTGCAATTTATTATTCAAGTTAGAGAGCAGCTTTCTATACAATGTGTTTACTTGTTGGACAGAACATAAGGGAAACAGGGTGCAATATAACAGCCACAGTACACAGGAAATTACTTCAAGCTCTAGAGGTGGTGTGTACAGCTGCGTTAAATCCTGCTTAAAATTTTAAATTTTAATGTTCTATGTCTCTAAGCTGAGCAAACTGTCCAAGATCTCCCCTTGGAGAGGTGACTCTTGCATGCTACTGAAGAGCCCATATCAGTCAGTACCTACATGTTAGTCCAGTTAGTCCATTTGCTACATTGGCTTGTCCTTATGTTCACACTGTGGTCAGCTTTAAACACGTCCTCCAAAAACACTTTACTTGTGGATGATGCAGTTTTATCAGGATCAGTTTAGCTGCCACCTTTTGTTGAGTGGCCTATAGTACCTGCCTAGGACATGGAATGTTCCCCATTGCAAGTCCAAGAAGATAGGTACTATGTTCACATCTCCTGAGTGTCTCAGTCATCACAAAAGTGGGACTGAACAATAGACAGGGTCTGAGGGCCTGAGGAAGATACAGACTGACTCTATTGCCTTGAGTAATGAGGGGAATCTCAACTCCTCTTCTCAGTGCCCTTCTGGCACTTGGGCCAGTAAATTTTATAGGGAATCACAAAATGACTGAACGACTAAATTTGGAAAGGACCACAGGGTCACCTGAACAGCACAGAGGTTCTTCCTCATGATCAGGTGGAACTTCCTGTGCATCAGTTTCTGCCCATTGCCACTTGTTCTATTGCTTGGCACCACCAAGCAGAGCGTGGGTCCCTCCAACCTGTTGACACCTCCCTTCAGATCCTTATACACATTTATAAGGTTCCCTTTCAACACAGAAATGTGAAAACACTTCTGGGAACAGTGGCTTAGGATACCCCTCTCTTCCAGGCGTGCTCTTACAAATACCAACATGAGGCATGAAAACTCCATGAAGGATCCATGTGAAGTTACACATTTGTTGAAAGTTATGCATAAGTTACTTCTGTTATGCAAAGCTTTCATTACAGCAGTGGAGTCACATGTTGCACATTGCCCTTCACAACAGTGCACAGTGCCTAACAGGGAAGAAATAACTCCTCTCAGTACTGCTTTAGTTGTTGTATGAGAGGGCTTTTTCTTGTGCATCTTAGAGGGAGAGAAGGTAATTACTGTCATTATATCTAGGATTGTTACTGTTTTCTGCAACTGAAAATAACAGATTGTCAGACACTGGGCATATGTATGCCTCATGTTCTTTTCTATTCAGTTAATCAATAAAAATAATTATGAGAACAATTTCCATGTCAAAGAGAGAATGTGTTGCCTTTTCACATTGAAATACATTTGAGTGGGGGATGGTGGCAGCAGAAAGCAATAATTTTAAGATGTGGAAAGACAGAACTGGATGTGTTCAGTCTTGGGTAAACTAACAAGAAAAAAGGAGGAAATAAGAAGAATGAATCAAAACTGAGTCAGCTACCTTAACTGTTTTTTAAATGAGGTGTGCCTCATCCTGTGCTGATAAGAGAGTTGATCAAGCCTCCAAATCCCACTATATCAACTGAAACATGTGTGGCACTTGTTACCCCAAAATCATGTACACTTTCAGGGATACTCTGGCTAAAGGAAATAATATTTCTTAGGTTAATCAGAGTCACCATGGCCAGACTGGCACATAATTTCTCTCTATCTCAGTCATGGTCAAAAATCCGTGTGAAAAGACAGGCATCAGACTAGGAAACTGCATCTTTATAAATGAGATGGGTAAAACATGTCTTTGTAAGATCAAACATACGCATCTGATTATATTTGGACAATGGACCACACTAATGTCACTGGGCTGGGGGTTATTTGCAATAGTGTGGTGGTTCAGAGCATGGCTGAAAGGGATAAAATGAGGAAAAATATCGCAAAGAATGACTGAGAGGAAAACAGTTTGAGGTTGTTGAGGTTAAGAGTAGGAAAGACAAGCAAGGCCCTTTTATTTTTTGTTTATTAGTTTGACAGAGGTGATGAGAAAACAAGTGGATATAATCCTTTCATTTGCATGAGTGTGCCTGGGGATTTCTCTGAGTTGTGGTATATAGAGGTCATGGTTTAACTCAGCCCACAACTAAATACCACTCAGCCACTTTCTCAAACCATCCCCCATCGTGGCATGGGAAGAAGAATCAGATAAAAGTAAAAAAACATGCCAAAATTCATGGCTTGTGACAGAACAGTTTAATAATTGAAACAATAAAAAAATTATACAAATAACAATAAAAAAAATGAGGAGAGGAAGAGAGAGAAGGAGAAATAAAACCCATGTGCAAACCCAAGAAATTCACGACACATGTGCTCAACACCCAATAATCAATGCCCATCCCATTTCCAGCAATTCCCCAGTGATTGTCCCCTCCAGACCAACTTCCTCCAGTTTGTGTACTGAGCTTGGCATTCTGTGGTATGGAATATCCCTTTGGCCTGTTTGGGCCACATGTCCTCAAGGCAACTTGTGCAGCTCCTCACTGACAGAGCATGGGAAAATGAAAATCCCTTGACCCAGGTTAACCACTATTTGGCAGCAACCAAAACATCAGTGTGCTGTCAACATTATCCTCATGCTGAATCCAAAACACAGAACTGTACCAGCTACTAGGAAGAAAATGAACTCTATATCAGCTGAAACCAAGACAATAGGAACCAAGTTCAACAGAAGGGCATGCCTTAGGTGTAACGAGCCAAGAATAATGTCAAGTCTCAGAAAATAGGCGGGAATTTTCCCACAACAAATGTGTTTGCAAGAAACTGATTACAAAAAGCAAACACACAGAAGTCAGTCTACTTTATTTGGAGCAGGTTCACTATGTAAGGGCTTGCTGAAAAGTAAGAAGCAGTTTTATATCAGTTTTTTACATTTTCCAGGGCAGACATGCTGTCCACAAGAGGATCTCCTCCAGAAATTTATCAGAGCCCTAATCCTTTGGCATTCACCACTCTTCTCCATGGATACCTCCAATAAATACATTAAAGTCTAAGACATGCCTAGATTTTGTGCCTTTTCAGCAGAGAGGAATAAATGCTTACAGGACACAAGCCATCTTCTCCTAAGTGGATTGCTGGAAAAGATCAGATGAATCATAAGCCAAAAGTGCCTATTTCTCTTTATTGACTGTAAGGGGAATTTATGGTAGTACAGGCTCATCCATATGCTGCTATGTGTGTCATTTTCTGTGAAAAGCTCAAACAATTTATTAGTCACCCCCAAACTGTCAGTACTAGAATTAAGCAGAAAAAGGCTTTGGAGCACTCAGGTGCTCAGATATTTGCTTTCATTTTAACTTGGAAAGGAAGGACAAAATACCTGAAATAACCTGTAAGAGCAAATGAAAACTCCTCACAGAGTCCTAAGGACCTGCATATCTGAGGATATGTATACAAAGGAGACTTCCAGACAGGATACTGAATGGTCAAGGAGATAGAGGGCAAGGAAACAGTCTGTTAACACCCATGTTCTGATAGGAAAAAAATCACATTAGAAATCTTCCCTTTTTGACGTTTTGCCGTATTTCCCAGTGTTGTCTTCCTTCAGAGGTAAAAAAAACCCCAACCCTTTCTAGTGTCATGATGCACCTGAATTGATTCTTTTACACCAAAACTATAACCTTGCCTCTCTGGAGGACTGAAAGACGGAGGGACTGGTGGATGTTATAGATATGTAATTTGGGAAGCAAACTATAAATTTACTAATGATGGGCTGATGATGCTTTGATCTACTTCAGCTTATTCTCTCTTGAGAAATGGTTTTGGGATCCTACCATACCCCATATTGAGACCACACTGTCTTCCAGATTGAAGGCAACTGTGAACTTTAATTAAACTTTGAGCCTTATTTCACCATGATTGAACTACTATAGCTGGGGAGGGAATGGAAGATAGCAGTGGACATAATTAAGAAGAAAAAGTGGAAAGCATGGCAAGACAGCACTAAAAGTCAGCAAGAAGTGGCTTTAGCAGATGCGTATATGATGTAATTTCAAGTCCCTGGAAAAGTCCAAGTTCCTTCAGCAAAGGAGTTTCCCCCACAAGTGGCTCTGCTGGCAGAAGCAGGTTGCCCTTTGGTTAAGGTTCTCTTCTGTGTATCCAAATGCTACCTCAGGCAACCTGAACTATGGTTCAGTCAGCACTGTTGGTAATGTGGCTTGTGTATCACTGGGGTAAGATAAACCTGTGTGAGAGGAAGAGGCATAACCTGACAAAGAAACAAATCTCATCATGCCTGGGTGTTTCTCAGGACCATCTGGCTGCCACTCAGAGCTGGGAAGGGCATAAACTCCTTTGCTGGGAAGGGTTTGTATTCAGTTTCAGCAGGGTATGATACAGCAGTTGTGTCTCCACAGGGGTCAAAGAGAGACACTCTGCTTCACATGCCTCTGGGCCAAACATCAAATGATGTGCAACAGCAGAAAAAGGAAAATATTTCATCCTAAAGTACCTACAACAGGACAAAGACTTTAGGAACATTATCTCTCCCACTCTGCCTTTTTTTAAAAAATGAAATACTTAGCTAATAAAATTGTCTTTTTCCTTTAAGTGAAGCAGTTAATGTAAAATTGCTTAACTACCAGCAAGAAGTTTTGTCTGTTTGAATTCAAAGAAAAAAGTGCAATCACATAATTATTAACTGAAATTACATTAAAAAAAAATGAATCCAGTCAGAGTTCTTTTTCTAAGGTTCTCAGTTAAAGCAGATTTCACCCCAGAAGACAGCAAAGCTTTGGGCACTCAGTGAATTGACAGCAGAGGCAATATGCATAAAACCTCAGTATCCTAAAAGACTCTAAAAACTTTTCACTTTTTATTCCTGTTATTAGTCTTGATCAACTTTCATTTGAAAAGGTACTTGTAAGGCCCTCTTGAGACTCAAACCCCACTGTAATTATACTACAATACTCTTTAAGACATATTCAAATGAATGGAGACTCCCTAGTCAAAGAATGATAATGCAGTTATCCCCTGGCTTTATCCCCTGGCCAAACACATTGATCCCCCTAATTGTAATCTACAGGGTAAGGAAATAAAAATAAGTTTTCATTCTCTCCCAACAGGCAACACCAAAAACAAAACTTGCAAACCAACCAAAGCCAAATCTAACCAACCAAAAATCCCAAACAAAAAAGCAACCCCAGACAAACAAAAAAACCCCAAACCTTGGGAACAATGAAAAAGGAGTCCCCAGTACACAAAGCAGACTGCAGGCATAAGATTCAACCTGTTCTTTTGTGCCTTGGTACCAAAGGGCTTTTACTGACAGGGAGCATCAAGATGGAAAATCATGCTCCAAACCATTTAGCACTGCTTGACTGTTCAAACCAATGGGATACAGGCTACATGGCAAAAGACATGGGTGGAACAAATCGCTGAATATTTTCTGCAACCATAAACTGAAGACTAAATCTACAGAGGAGTCTGGCTGCAGCCTTGACCCCCCATAAGTGAGTTTTGGAAAATAATTACACCTGTTCCTACTCCTGTCATTTCTGAACCTTACAGATCCTTCCTGATATCTGTAAAAATGTCACAGTTGATGAGCAAAGAAAAGTGCTGGCAAAGAAAAGTGATAACCTCCTTCAGAGGTAAAAAAAACCCCAACCCTTTCTAGTGTCATGATGCACCTGAATTGATTCTTTTACACCAAAACTATAACCTGAATAAAGAGAAAATTAGAAGTATACCAATTGTGGGGGAGAAACTCCATAGTATATTCAGAGGGAGTTTAACAGAAATTTTACAATCTGTCCACTCCTCCTGGATAGACAGTATGAACACCAAGATCCCCTGAAGCCCTTCAACATCTGCACTGAGTCACGTAAGTTGATGGTCATCACCAACACGTGTAAAAGAATGTGACTGAGAACCTCTAACCCCTATAAAAACGAGTGATTTTGCAGGAAGGACCATTTCTAGTATGAGAGAAGTAATTTTGTCCAGTCCTTCAGGTAGGCATTCCCTTAGAGGCCTTCTTTTAAAGCTGGTGTTTGAATACTCCTGAAATATGGAAACTTAGTCCTGTGATGAACATGGAGTTGGATGCGATGTTCCTTATGGATCAACTTGAGATATCCTATCATTCTATGAAAAAAAAATCAACACCATTGTTTACTTTTGCATAGAAAACAGTAAATGAAAAGTTTCATCAGAACTTAGCAGACCACACTCATAATTCTCCAGACCCCAGGGAAGAATCTATATTTATACTACCAATCATGACTATTGTTTATGTTTTGATAATACGACATCTTGTGGGAGCCTAGCCATTGAAAACAGGATCTCACTTCTCCTGAAAATATTACCAGCTTTTTGGTGGATTGCTGCTAAATTTTGCAGGTTTGCAGTGAAAACTGATATTTGGGAGCAAAGCAGCAAAATGAGTTAATATGTGCCAGAGATATGAAAGCAGTATAACAGCTTTTGGAAGCTTACCAGAGGGAATAAACCAGGTCTACACATAAATAAGGAAGACATGAAATTAATAATGTTTCAGAAGTGACTGAGATAACTTACAGTGGTATCAAGCCTGTCATCAGTAAAAATATACATCAAAAAAAGTTGAAAAATTAGGTACAGAGAAAACTGACTCAAATACATTTGGAAATCTGAATTCATACAATCCAGCTGGTCTTGATCAAATCTTAGGGCAATCGCCTCCCAGGGTCATATAAGCTGTAGGCTTCACCTATTCTTGAAAGTTACAGAAATAAAATTGATGATGTGGCCCCGTAATTGAGCATGATTGAATTACTGCAGGTAGGCAAGTTACTTATGCCAGCTGAGCTGGGGTGACTGGCTCTGTGTGCTCTTCACTAAGTAATGTCTATTACTTTCACTAGCAACATAAAAGCAATTTACAGAAACTAAAGCTAAAAATCAGGGCCCCCTTTTCCAGTTAAAGAGTGGCAAATTTCACTTTAAGTAAATTCATAATTTATCTGAAGTAAACTATGAGTTGAGAGGCATAAATAGCTGGGGGGAAAATGAAGATAAAATTAAATTACTAAAGTTAATTAAAAAATACTATTGAGGCCTTCAAACTAAGAAGGAATAATTTTTGGAAATGCTCTGTGAAAAAAACCCCAAACTTCCAAGAATTAAGGGCTAGGGAAAAAAACATCATGTAAAAAAACAGCTCACAGGGCTGGATTTTGCCACTATAATTTAATGAGTGGATCCACCTTTTTAAATTTATATTCTTGTTTTTCATTCAGGAAGTTGTGGAATAAAACATTTTGAAAAGTCAGTGAATTAATAAAAATAAGGTTCCAGTTATCCCCATGTTAGACAATACATGAATTGCTGAAGAACAAACACAGGCCAGAAGGTTTGCTTTTCTAGAAGTGCTAAAATTAAGGAATTCAACAGATATTTGTGGATTTACTTAAGTACTAAGCATCCCATTTCACAAGCTCTTATCTGGAAAAAAAAAATTAAGATTACCCTGGACAAAAGAGACCTTCTGTATCAACAGCCTGGAAAAAAGTTTTGAATGCCAGAATAAGTTTCAGGAAAACTGTATTTGTACATAACTGAGACTGGAGAATTTTCTCTTAAACTGAGCAGCTAATTAATGAGAAAATAAACAGCACATTATTGAAAGCCTGCAGGTCAGGCACAGAAATTGCACAGAAATTTCTATTGCAGTAACCCAACCAAGCACTAGTTTAGTACCATAAATATAGATAGAGAGAGAATAAAAGGCATTTAGAGAGATTTAAAAGCCAGATGCAACTGAAGACTACCCCAACTAATCTAACATATGCTCAGGATGAAAAGAAAAAAAAAATGAGAGGCAACAATGCTGAAAGCTACAGAAAGATGACAAAACAGCATGCATGAATTTGAGATGTGTGATGGCAGCTGAAAGAACTTGCACAAATTGATGGTGTGTGTGCAAGTGCCCGGTACACAGCACATGATATGTCTAGCTCTGTATTCTCAAGCAGCATCTTTAAGCAAGGATGCTCAACTCATGCATTCTAAGAGGAGAAGGATGCCAACAAGTTTTAGGAAGCAGAAACACAGGTTAAGAGACTGAAGGATATAGGAATATTTGAGGCATCTCATTAAATGAAGCAATGAAAAACCAAGGAAGAGAAGGAAAGAAAGGTAATAAAGTGGCAACTGCTTGAAAGAAGTAGAAGCCTAAAGAAGGTAAATGGGGCTTAGAAATGGAAAAAATATATTAGACATTAGGAATGTAAAATGGTAAATGAGCTTTTTTTTCTTTTATTTTTTTTACCTTCTGAAATAATCTGCAGATAATCAAAGTTCTTTGACTTGTTATTTTCCTGGAGGCCAAAGACATCATCAAGTCTTTAGTATGAACCACATACTGGCGGCGAGCAGGTTAATGGGAACTAACAAATCTTCATTTTTCCATTAATTTTACCTGCGGTTTTTCTCATTCTGTTACAAAGTTTCCTCAGAGGTACAGTTATGAGATACATAAAATTAAAAAGCTGCTCTTATTTTTTCTGGATAACCACGTTTCTCTGAATGTACATTGCCTGATCCATAAGCTTTTCCCTTATTAGGGAGTGATGTTTCCAGCTGGTTGCGTACAAAGCAGGTCCTTTTTCCAACCTTACTTTCCAGCAGGTTTAGAATGAGTAAATGTTCCAAATCCACATTTCATTAACTTCTCCTTCTTCAGCAGTTTTTTCAGCATATCAAATCACCACTTCTTGTGCCTGTTGCAGAGACAGGAGTTCCTCCATAGTAACGTTGGTGTAACTAAGATCAATTTTCTCCTCTCCTAGTTTTCTTCAAACTCAAGCAATCTATCCAAAATTTCATATATATATTTTTCTATCAAACCATAACTCAAAAAAGTTATAGAGAAAACCAGCCAGCTTATTTATTAGCAGCTGTAGCTTAAAAAAAAAAAAATCAGGAGGACTGCAGTCTTTGAAAAAAAATATTTTGAAAGATGAGTGTCTCCAAAATTACAGTGTATGAGCCCAGGGTCTGCTAGATTCAGCAAAATCTAAGCAAGATCTGATGCCTCTGGCTGAGTTAAAATGGTCGAGAAGTCTTTTTTCAGACTTGAATAGTCCAGATTTTTATGAAGGTGTCTCCAGTGAAAACAGGTTAAGAATGACATCACTGTGTGCTGTGGCTTCCAGAGAGGGTGTGCGTTTGTACAGTTGTGCAGGTAAAGGGCAGGTCCCCGGGAGCAGATCAGCCTGAAATCCCCAGACTTTTCAGCTGCTGAGCTGAATTCATGTTTTACTATTTCTCATTGCAAAAATGAAACAATTATCAAGGTTTTCCAGTGAAATAGCATTTTGAAATTGTTCTGGTTTCCCTTACTTGAGGGTTTTTTCCTACTGTTTCTATATCAATCAAATTGCTGGACTTTTTATTATTTTATAACTGTTGAGGAGATCTTGTAATTAACAACCCTTGGGTCTGGGTTTTTTTCCTAGATTTAAAAATCTTATCTGGTCAGTAGTGAGTAGCTCGACCCAGGTGTGTTTTTTATTTCACCAGCTGTAGGGGTGGGCGTCAGCACCACATTACAATACCTGCGTGTGTGTCAGCAGCTGCAGAACCCCAGACACTGTCCCCTCTGGGTGTCTGGTGCCATTTGAGGACATTTGGGGTATCTGAGCCATCTGCACAGCTCAGGCAGTGCGGACACAATGCCCAGGGCAGAGGCCCCAGGGGACTTGATGGTCCTGGAGGTCTTTTCCAACCTTACTGATTCTATTGCTCTCCAGGCTCTGCTGCCAGCATTGAAGCCTTTGGAATCTTGGATGTTTGGTGCAGATACAGAAATTTAAATTTAGGTGTCTTAGTCTGGAAATTAATGCCACCTAAAGGTCAGGATCTTGATGCTTAAATTTGTGCCATGTGAGCTATTCTGGTATATCTAAGAACCCTCATGGGGCAAATACATATAACAAAAGACACACAGGTAGCTCAGGCCACAGTGGAAAGACAATTGAAAATCAAGTTGGATCCCTAAAATGTCCCACATGGCAGTAGATATCTAAATTTAGTCAACTGAATCCACTCTGGATATCTATGATAACTGAAAAATTATTTAAAATCTTCTTTTCTACTAAAAAAATAGGGGGAAAGAAAGTAAAAAAAAAGTAAAAAAAAAAAAGTATCAGATACTTTGGATTCACTCTGTAGTCTAATGCTATCTGAGATGTGTAGGCTGCCACTTCAGGCAGAAACAGATCTCCCTAAGGACGTCTTAGATACCCTTGTATCTCTCAGATGACAAAGAATGCATTTACTGAATCAGGCTCTCATGGAGTGCTATTTTTCTTGTTCTAAGCTTGAGGTTTAAAACAAAGTAGACAAAATACACTTCAACTTGACTATGAGAGGACTTTTCATATAATTTAGCTATGTAACACCTGAAATGAATCCCATGTAGGGTGTCAGACTGTTCTTAAATAACTGCTGCTCTTAAAGATTAAAGCAATGTTTTGGCAGCTTTTTTTTAGCTACAATATTCTTCAGGTCAGAGTTTAAAATGTGAACTGTAAAATGCATGAAGAAATACAAAATCAGGGACACCAGAAATTATATAAAAATGTACAAGTCAAAATAGCTCTATGTCATAACACTGGCATTTAGAATTTTGAAATCTGTAAACTTTCCAAAATCAAAATGTCAAGACATTTTCTTTTTTAATTTCTCCACAGTAACTTTAGCAAAATTATTATCAGGAAATGTTTTGAAAATGGATTTTTGACAGCTCCAGATTTTGAAGAAAATAAGACAAAGATAATAAATGCAAAAGAACTACCAATATGGCATTCCCATCAGCTCCCCAGTATCATGCTGCCTAGCTCTTTCTACAGGCTACAGAGTAATTGAGACTCAGTCACCATGATTGGTAGGTGGGTGGCTATTACAGATTTCACCAGTTCTCAGTCTCCTGTTAATGAACATGAGCATTAGTTTTGATATCTCATGACATATCTCCTGCTTATGGGTACATCAGTGAAATAAAAAATTAGTGTAATTATCAGTAGAAATTATGGACATGATGATCATGATGGGGAAACACAAATATGAGGAGAGCATAGAAGAAAGTACCAGTGACATTTTCAGAGGTGTTTAATTATTGCCCTAAAATGGTCTTGCTGGAGGAACTGGTAAATATTCTACTTGTTTCAAGAGCCCAGAGTGTTACACATTTTGGAAAAAACATTAATCTATTGGGAAGAGATGGAGAGAAGATGGAGGTCCCAAGTATGAGCTCATTTGACTTCCAAGGCTGAGGGAATGGATTTATTTCTGAAGGCTGTTCTAAGACTTCCTTACACAGGAAACATGTAAGTGAGAGAAGATGGAAGTTTATTTCAAGACTTCCCTATGTGGGAAACACATATGTAAAAGAAAACAGATATTTCTTCTCCACTCTGGAATTTCCATGTGAATTATGATGGCTTAGATCTGAAGAGTCATTTCAGCTTGGAACCAATAGTAGAATTAAGGTGCACCACTCTGAAATGCCTTGCAATGCAGTAAAGGAGCACTTACTGATGGACCTGAAGGTGTGTCTTCCCACAGATATATTGGTATTGATATATTGATGAGCTAGGAATTCATTGAAGAGGACACTGCAAAGCAGAGCTTGGGATCCACCTTCCTCATTGGCTCCATCTCCCTCCCTCATCCCAGCAACACATCTCCGCAGAGGACTGGCATTCTTCTCACATGAATCTCCTTCAAGGCTGCTGTGACAGGAGCTAGCTATGTGTCAGTGCAATGGGCTTTTTATTTTAGCTTCTTTTAAGAAGCTCCAGAGATGGCTGGTGTGTAGATGGGACGTCATGTTTTTTATTTTCTCTGCAAAGAAAGCTTATGCATTCTTACCTCTTGCTGAGATACACTTGTGTTCTCAAATTGCCTGTGCTGATGTTTTCCCTGTGCCAGTAATGATATCCAGCTTCTCTCTCCTTAACCTCCTTCCACTGAGACTACCAACACAGCCATCCATATTTATCCATTCATTCCGCCCCTCTTACTCAAGATAACAATTATTTGTACTGGAACGAACTGTGTCTTTGGAATGTATTTTAACAAAGCAGACGAAATAAGGACTGAAGACTTCTGCTTGTGAGGTCAATTGTAAAATTCACTAAGCAGAGGCAGAATGAGACCCTGAACCCCAAAGGTAATAGGATAAGAGCAAGCTAAAGAGTGGAGTGTCCAGTAATTATTAAGCCTCCATTTCCTCTCTCAACACAATAGTATTAAAAACTAGTACAGACATGTAAATTAAAACTAAACACTCTGTAGTTCAAGGCATTCATTTAACCTTAATACTGAGGACTCTCTCTAGGGATACAGGCTGGCATTTTTTTTTAATTACAGGCTGCTTCAGTGGATGCTCAATATAAATTAGAACCACCTTTTTGCATTAAAAACACACAGATGATGTTCCCAGGACACCATTTTCTCATCTTCAGCAAGAGTGGTGATGTCTCTGCCACCTTTAGGATGTTTGCTCAGCCAGAGAGGAATTCGGCACCCAACCCTGTCCCTCTGACCATATGGCAGGGAATGGGACTGCTGTGCCTCAGGGGGTGATGGATCCCTGTCTTCAGTATGCTTAAGGATGGAGATGGGAAAACCACTACATAAGTCAGAATCCCTGTCTTAATGATGTATACATATCCTCATCAAAATACCACTTTTACTTCAATCAGAGACAGTTGACAATGGGAGAAAATCAGTCCAACTGCTAACTCAGAGGGAAAAATAAAAATTAAAAATGGAATTTTCAGGTGAGGCCAGAAAGATTTCATTATGTTGGCTGTGAGGTTTAAAAAGGCACATAAATATATTTATCTCAGTAAGAATTCATACCCTCCTGACTGCACCATTAGTTTCTCACTGTTAGTGATTGAGACAATCCCTACTCCATTTATCAACAAGACACTGAGACAATGCCCATATTAAGCACTATTTTAGAAAATTCCTAAAAAGTTGTGGCTGAGGTGGGAACTGACCTATATCTTAAGCTGTGTGTTCGTGCTTAGTCCTTCAAACTAAAAGCCTGCACAGATTTTGTTAGGCAACTCTCCCACAGTTAAGCACTTGTTTCTCATCTACGTTGTAGGACCACCCTCTACAACTGACTTTTTTGGAGATAAGCTGGGAAGGTCTGTCACAGCATATTAACTGAGTAAATATAGATTCCACTGCCTGGAACAGAGTGCAGGCTTCCTGTGAACTAATAACAATGGTCCTATCACTTCTCACGCTTTGTCTGGACTTTGGCCTTCCTGGAAATTTATTTTAGCTAATACCAGCAATTCTGAAGACAATATACTTTGATTTGGCTTTTGCTTATTTCTAGTATAACACTGTATGCTATATGTATACTTATAATATCATCTACTAATAGTAATAACAAATAGTTCCTTCATGCAGAACGACTTTTGAGCCCAGAAAGAAATACAGCTTGGAGGGTTATAGGCTTGGGAACATAGGAGACAACCTTGAAAACATAGGCAAAGGATATGTTCCCAGGTCTTTAAGCAACTCACCAATACTCAGTTACAGGTCACCAGTCCTCAGTGACCATAGGAGTGCAACCCTGAGAGCTGGGTGAAATGGTTTTAGAAATAACTTCTATCTGACATTGTAAATTGTGGTATGGAGAGATTTACTCATAACATGGACTTGTAGATCAATGAAGAAATAGAAGTGAATGAAGTTTCTTGGAAAACAAGCAAAAATTACCCCAAACTTTCCAAGGATGAGAAGCAAGAAATGATCAGTGCTGCATTCTAACTGGAGAAGGACTTGTTTGCAAATTCCCAGCAGCAAGCAACCTCAGGACCCTTGGGGCAGTGATGGGTACCAAAGAAAAGTTGCTATTTAAAAGGTTTTATATGTATCATTTAATGCTATGTACTTTGAAGTATCTGTGTCAGTATCATCATAACTGTACTGATAATTTTTAAACTGGACTATTAAGACTAATTAAAATTACAATGAACTATTTTCTTCACCTGTATAATGTGTTCATTTTGCCTGTAAAAAGAATTTCAGCATAAAAAATCAGTGAGAATTCAAGCAAGCTATTCTGTAACTTGGATGCAACAAGGTATCAACAATGTGTATCCCAGAAGCTCTTGTGCACCTTTCAAACATTTAAGGAGTGCAGCCTCCTGTTGCCTTTCTGCTCATTTCACCATGGCAGGATGATGCAATTTGTTTGACACAAATTTGGCAGGAGAGAAACTGAAAGTCTCAGAACCATAAGCAAGAAGAAGAAGAAGCAAAAGACTGGATGACTAACTACCTCATCCCACTTGCCACAGCCTTTAAATTAATATCTTTTGCAGGGTAGTAGAAATGTGACAGGGTTATGGATGATTGGGGAAGTCCGAGTCACCCTGATCTTGTAGTACCAGCAACTCCATCCTGAGCTGTGCTGCTCTCCTGTGAGGCTCTGAAGGAATAAAGCCACTGCAGTGAGTTAGCATTGACTGTGGAGCAGCCAGGGTCTGCAACCTGGTCCAGTTCAGGGTAAACGAGATTCTCGAGAGGCTGGCCAGGCCACTGTGCCTACTGGTTTGCTTCTGTTGAGCCCACTATGTTGCAGTTATGATGTGCACAGCATCATGTGCTGTGTCTGGCTGAATATGTTCCACAACACTCTGGACATCATTTAGGAAGAGCATCCTACTCTGGTCTGTTAGGTTGTTTGTAGGAGAGATAGTCTGACTCTGCTGTCAGGGAGGAGGAAGGGGAGTAGAAAGCCTCAACTCTGCAATTGTGAAAGGCCAAAGCCTTGCTAAAAGTTGTGGCAAATTTATTCTAGAAGTCTGAAATCTTCATCTTATTACAACATATCACCTTATTCTTGTACACGAGATTGATGTGGTGGGTGTGACGATACTCAGCTCAGAGGCAAAATTTATTCCCTGTGCAGTAACAGATGGTGTCTGATCCAGGGATCCTTGCCAGGAGTTCATCAGCTCTGTGTTTGGGTAGCTCAAGTCACTGTCTGTGAGATCAGCTTGTTGGCAGAGTGAAGAGCAGCATCACCATGGCCTGCTGCACATTTCACATGCTGCTAGTGAGTGATGTGGCTGAAGGTAGGCCAGGTGCTCCACTGGATCCCACCCAGCCTTAGGCAAACTTGGGGGATTGCTTAAGTGGCAGCAGCCTCTGGGGAAGGAAAGAACACTTATGTGCAGTGCATGTTTTGCAAACACCAGAGAGTTTCTGCCTTGTCCACAATCTCTCCATCCTTTCCTTATTTTTTTCACCTGCCTCAGTCCTCTCTGCAGAGAACAAATTCCTTTCTTGATCATCCTGAGACCAACAGCAAAATGCTCAATCCAGTGTGTTTACAATTGTGGTCCCTCATATCTCCCCTCAGCATAAAGTAACTTCTTTTGTAAGAAGCATTAGTGAAGAGGGCATATAGATAACTCTTATTCCATGCTAAGACCCATCCATTTCTCTCCTCTCTGAATACTAAACTCACCAGAAGGCCGTGGAAAAGGGACACATGATGCCATCCAGACCTCACTGGAACGAGACCTGTCGTGGGACACGTCTTCAGACAGTCAGAACTCCTGAAAAACGGTGACTCTTGTAGTTTGCTTCAGTTGTAAGGGCAACAGGGACAGTATTCTCATCAAGGAACTGGACAAATAATGGAAGATAATCTATTCAATTTTAGTCCAGTGGAAGCATGGTGATAATATGAAGTGTGAGAAAGCTACTACTCTTCCAAAAGGAAGCTATTTATAAAAATTTGCAGAAGGGTACATCAATCAGCCAGGCCACAAGTAACTGTTAGGACACAGTTATATGTCCCATTGGAAGAAAAAGAAAGCTCAGAAAAAGATTTGATTTGGCTTGGCCTTTCTTTTTAAATAGATGCCCACTCCTTTTTCATAGGAGACTTCTGAGATTGTTTCTTTATTTGGCTCGAGCTTTGAATAGAGTCCATTCTTGTGAGGACTGGCTTAGTTTTTGTGTTCACACACATAACTGATTGCCAGACAAGCTATCCTTGATTAGTGAGGCCAGCTCATATTAGTCATAGCCATCATCACTGCCAGCTGAGGCTGCTGGCATCTAGATGAATCATCTAGATGAATTCATCTAGATTCATCTAGGTGAATTCTAGCATCTAGAATTCACCTAGAACATTCACTTAGAATAACAGCACTCCAGCACCCCAGCACTGGCATTTTGAAAGGGAAGCAATGTCAGAGCCTTTGTACCTCTGATCCATACTGGAACTAGCAGTGGCACAAAAGACCTTTGTATTCTAGACAGGTGTGTACATGGGACCAAGTGCTACACATTCCTGAGTACAATATCTGATATATTTATTCACTAAACTGTTGCTGGAAATGTTGAGATAATATTATATTAGAGGTGGTTTGCAAGAGTTGTGAGAATGTCATAGGGAGTCATGGAGGATAGTCTTGGATGAAGTGACAGTAGTTTTTTTTAAAGAGAGCAAACTTCAGTAAACTAGGAATACTGATTAGGAAATTCAAATTACCTCAGAAACCAGGGATTGGAATGCTGAAGTTATTAGGGATTTATTTGGATCAAAGTTACAACAACCAGTCAGGAATGTGCATGACAAGCAAGTTGCAGGCTTCCTTGCTTTAGTAATCTCTCCCTCCTTCCCAAGAGAGGTATTAGAAAGAAGCTGAGAGCTTGGAAGGAGTGAAAAAGGCTAGATCAGCTCAGGCTATGACTGCATTACTTGACTGGGAGTACTTCCAAGTTCCTTTGTCTGGGTATATGCTTCTGATGTATCCCAAATCCCATCCCTTCTTCTTCTTCTTCCAAATGCACGCTGATTATTATGACAAGGCAAGTTTTAAGAAATACCAGATCTGACCCGCTGCAGGACCAACATCCCTGAACAAACTTCAGGTCAGTCTGTACATGGCCAAAGAAAGCTGGAATCAGGTAATGTATTGATACAATAACAATTTACCATGGTGGAGACAAGCTAGGTTTAGTTTCTAATCTTAAGGCAAAAAATAGAAGATTATTCAGGTGTCAGATAGGGAGACCATGAAAAGAAATGGACAATAATGCAATATATATACATGGAATAAAGTTAGAACTATTCTTGGTTTATCCTAGGCAACACATGCCACAGTGGTGAGCAGAGGTGCAAGGATAATGACTTTGAGAGACAGGGAAGCCAGAATAAGGACAGGAAAATGGAAGTCATCACAAGGAAACTGAAACAATGCTTAGACTACAACAGTAGTACAAATATTTTTGAACAGATGTATCAGCTTGGCTCATAAGTAGTCCAACCATGCTTTCAGGACTGCAAACTCATCTTCTGCAGGCAAGTATGTAGCAGGATGTTCCCTGCCACAGAAGGGCTTATCTGTTCTGCCCATCACCTGGTGTGATGGCTCAGGACATCCCCCCACACAAATCTGCTAATTGCTGAGATAACCCAAGCTGGACATCTGTGCAGTAGGGAGTTATCTCTGGTCCCATGGAGGTGGCATTCCCAGCTGACAATAAACATCTTGCCTTGAGAGCAGATTGAAGGGAGATAAGCCTTGAATTTCTGACTGACAGACACTTCACTTTACAAACTATAAAAGATACAGAAAACTTTTAAAAAGCAGAAGCCTGCTGCTCATTCCCTGGAAATGTGTGAGGAGACCTCTTCTCAAGGTTTGGGATGCTGGCCTATGAGTTACTCTCCCAAGGGCTGAGTGAAAGAAATCTGTGTATTGCATAATCAATTTGGGGGTAAGTTACATTGACTGCTGATCTATACTATGTTTTAACTAGCTACAATATAGATACTTTTATGTTGTGCACTGTTTTATGTAAATCAACTAGTAGTTCTTCATTTTAACCTGTACAGTAAATAATTCTGTTTAAGGCCTTTTGTTTGCTAATCTTCTGTCTATCCAATAAATGACTCTTTTTATATTAGACCTGATTTGCCATTTTTTTACAACTTGTGAGCCGGGGTGGTTTAGGTGCGAGTCACCTGAATTTAAGCTGTTGCTAAAAATCTGAACCTAAGGCAGTGTTGTCAAATGCTTNTAATCTTCTGTCTATCCAATAAATAACTCTTTTTATATTAGACCTGATTTGCCATTTTTTTACAACTTGTGAGCCGGGGTGGTTTAGGTGCGAGTCACCTGAATTTAAGCTGTTGCTAAAAATCTGAACCTAAGGCAGTGTTGTCAAATGCTTTCACTCAATCCATAACAAAGCAGGGGCATTGGGAAGAGGTGCAGTGAACGCACCACTTCTTTTGAACCCCAGCTGACTGCTTGCACTGTCTTAAAATGCCCTCACGTGGTACTTCCAAGACAAAGGTTGGAGGAGGTTACTCCCACTTGGCTGCAGAAGTGCTTATCCTGAAGGGAGACACAATTTTAGGAAGTCTAAAGTGACTAAAGTCTAAAGTGACTAAAGTCAGCAGAGACTGTGGTAGTAGATATTGTTGAAACAGGGAAGAAAGTACTATGAACTGAGGAATAGCACCTGAACATTTGACATTCAAAGATCCAGGAATAGATAGACATGAATTGACCACAAATAGGCAGAGGCTGGAGATTAAAAGACTTTTAGATATCAAGGCAGAAAACTTCCAAAGAAGCCTTCCAAAATGATATAGGGGTAATAAAAATAAATGTTTTAGATAATTTGCAGATGAGTCTTGGCTGGATTGTGTATGAGTCCGTGAGGAAATCAACTAGGGAGAGAAAGAAAGGTCATGTGGAATTTGCTGTAAGGTATTTTTCTTCATGTGCAGTTTCTTGTAGGCTCATCTTGGATTATATTCCTGCAAAGGAAACAGTTCAATTTAAAATTAGAGCTACTTTGATCTGGCCTGTGCTGCACAACAGCAAGAATAGTGCCAAGAATAGTTCCAGCTCAGGACTGGGAAGCACTCAATGATGATACAAGGGTCAACTGACACCCCAAGGAGTTTCCACAGATTTCCAGCCCATTTGGCTATATAATTTTAAAATTATTAGAGTTGGAATAGTGCTTCCTTCCTCATGAGGTGTGAAAAATGGTGATATGCTTTGGAAAAAAACCTTTTGGGCGGTTGTTATGTTAAAGCCACAGTGCTTCAAATCAAATTGGTCTCACTGTGGCAAGTGGATTCTTTGATGTTACTTGCACTGCTCTTCACAAATTTGCTTCCTAGGCAGAGCCAGCCAAAGAGTCAGAAGGTAGGAGAATTTTCAGACTTCTCGCCCAGTCCCCACTACCCTATGGCTTCCTGGACCCGGCCCATGAGCATGATGAATTGAAGAAAGCCCAGGAAAAGAGAAGGAGAATAGTAGTCTAAATTAGATATTTGTCAGAGTGAGATTGAAGTAGCTAACTTCCACAAACATTTGATAAGTACACTTGTGTATTTGAAAAAATTCCTTTTATCTACTGCTGTAGCCCGTGCTGGAGGGGCTAATGGGTTTGCTAAAGAGATGTCAGTAGCAATAAAGATCTGAATAATATTGTCATAAGTGATAGCTTTTCATTGGGTGATTCTTTATTGCCCAAGACAGCATCTCTAGTGACCGTGTTCCGTCATATATGTGACTTTAGTTGCTTTCCAATGAGTTACTCATGAGGTGGATATCCCAAAGTCCCCTTTGCAGACAGGTTAGAGAAATTTACTTTCATACTGGAGCCTTGTAATGAACTCTCAGCTCACATCATCACCAAGATATTAATAGTGGCATTTACTTTCTCCTATCACAGGGGGTATTCGTGTATATGAAATATATATATATATATAGAGAGAGAGAGAGTAAATCTGTTTATTTCAGTCATCTCCCATGTATTTTCAACTTAATTAAAGTGGAGTAGTGCATGTGAACATCCTCTTTTATTGTCAAACACATGGGTTTCTGTTTTAGCCAGTCACAAACAAAGTTCCATTTTTACCCTGCTGAAGAGTATGAAACAAAATATTCCACATGGAATATTGGAAGCTAACCTGTGAAATGAGGATTATATTTTTAGAGGTAAAGTCATAGCATAGCTGAATACATTCACAGTGTTATTACATAGCACCTTCTGTCAGAGAGACAGTAATGTATCCTGTTTCTGCACTAATCTCTTATAGCCAACAGATAATAAACCTGAGGCTACTACTTGCTCTTAGCTACAATAGCTTTTGAAAACAACCATATGACATCTCTGGGAATGTATCTCTACTTTCCTGTTGGTGTTGATGTATAGCATATGCATATTTTCTCAATCAAGAGGCTTAGTTCTCCTGACACCCTCCCAAAAGTTTAGCACAAGTATGAGTCTTCCAGCAGTGAGGTTTCCTGTTAAGTGTAATCCATTCTATTCCTTGTCTAGAGTCCTGAGACATTTATTAGATTCATGATGTTTAAAGATTTAACCCATCCTTTGGAATACATAACCATATCTTTGATCTGATTATGTAAGAAACCTGAAAGGAACCCTATATTTTTAATTAATTTTCATAAATTTGAAAACAATTTCCATTTTCTTTATAGTTTTATCTTAGGAAAGCGCTTCTAAACGTAAAAAAAAAGACTCCAAATATCAAGTGGCTTTCCAAGATAGAAAATGCCACAATTTTTATATGGCTGTTCCACAGACCCATTCAATTATTTGGTGTAAATTTAATTAATTATAAAGTCTACTAAGACCAGTTTTGTTTGTATCCCACTGGAGTGAGGGAGGGTAGCAGCTCGTGGTTTTCTCTCTAGTGGGAGTGCTAAATTGGGGAATACAAAATTCCCAAACCACAACAGCCATCATGCTTTACCTATATCATTGGTAGTGAGAATTTCAGAAAAGCATGTAGTGACCAGTTACTTTGTGTTGTAAATAAGAAAGCAGAAGTTGTACAAGGACAGCAGAAGGTAGTTCTCAACAGTCAGGGATGTCCTTCTGGTGATATTTGACCTTCAGCCCTGCTCATGTGAAATCCCAGCAGAAAAAGGTAATATTCCTGCAAGAAAAAAGCTAGGTTTTTTGGTACTCTAATAAAATTCAGGCTTTGTCATGGTGAAGAAAGGGAGTACATGTTAGGTTTTTTTTTTGGACAATTTGTTATAGTTAAAAAAAACCCAGAGACATTTTCAGACACACCAGCACTTTTCAGATTTGAAACATAAATCCTTTGCTTTCCTCATGCTACAGCGGCATAAAGTATTCTCTGTGTAATAGCAGATAGACTTGGAAAGGATTGGATCATTAATGTCCCTTCCCAAAGAGATGTTCCACCATAGTACTAAGAGGCCTTCAAACCATCTCAATGTAGCAGATTCAGCCCAGAGCAAGTTGTATGTAAGGAGTGATTGAGAAGAGTGGAAAGCATATTTTACTGGGAAAAAAAAAAAAAAGGGCTTTTAGAGTCAGTTCTGGATGACATAATTAAATAAAGGAACACAAGCCCAAAGGGATTTGAGAAAAATATAAATGAAAGCTGAAATGCAGCAGTTGGTATAACCTACACACCAAGGTAAAAAAAACTTATTCCCACTTCTACTTCATGCTAAAAGCAAAAGTTTTCAAACCATAAAGCAACCATGTGCTGGCTAATTATGAAGCATGGGTGTATTATTGGTGTCCATTGGAAGGAGGAGCACAGGAGAAGAAATGCCACTTTTCTACAATGACGAGGATTTATGCATTTATTAAAAATGGATGTTAGCATTGGGTCTGTCAGGTCATGTACCAGGACTCTATTGAGTGAGTCTCAAAGTCAGCAGAGTGAATGGGCAGTGGGCAGTGGAAGGCAGGCTGCCAGCTTGATTTGGCAGAAAACCAGTGCTTTCTGTACTGGTCAAGTTGAGATTTTAATGCATAGCTGGAGCTATGAGACCAGAGCCTCTAGAGAGATGTAAGCTCACTGCTTATTTGTATTTCCTGCCTCTGAATATTTTGTACAGATGCAATAACATTAAACAGGCTAACACCTGTAAATCGTGCCCTCTTTCATGTTTTGGAGGATTAAGGTGTATATATTCTGATGGAGAGTTGACCTTGAAACTCTTCAGAGGCCTTTTTAACCTACGTGATTTTTTTTTATAACTTATCTTCCCATCACCTACCCCCAGCAGTCAGGTTGGAATATCTTAAGTTGGAATAGAGAAAACATTTATTTCCTTGGGATTTTGCATTTATTTTAATGAATGCAAGGCCTAAAATAACTCATAGAATGTGCTTTGCAAAACCTTTTTAGTAAAAGCATTTAATTTTATGACTTGAACTGAGCCATGCATATACATAAGATGTATTTTGAACAGAGGCATTCAGAAAACCCTGAGAGATTCAGCATTCAGTAAATTCATTCCTTTGCCGGAAAACAGCCAGCAAAATTTGACATAATCACATTTTAAAACTCATAGTTTATGGAAAGACTGAAAAAAATTACAGTTTTCTTTAAGGAGATTTTATGCTCAAAACTTAACTCTCACAAAAGTAACAGATTTTGATATCAGTGTTCTCCTCCTTCCCTGTAACTTTTCATCCCACCTCCATGAGGAAATAGATGCTTTTAAAATGCAGTCATTGAACCATTTTTGTTGGTCGCTTCCTTTGAGTCAGAGCTACATTATTATTTTATAGGTGGATTTAAATAAAATCTTAGCATTTAAGGGAGTTTCCTTGAAACCAAGAATTCTGCTTGTGCAGTACCTTAACCCATGGAAGGTACTTGTCCACCTGAAACCAAGAGGCCAATTTGCCTTTCAAAACATTCTCTTTCATGGATCTCACAGTGGCTTTAATGATATGCTGACATGTTATGTGCACCCATGCATTTTAACTAACAACATTTTAAGAATACCCATATATTTTAACTTTAAAAGCCTAACTTCAAGAGAGTTGTACCATTCAAAGCAATCTAATTTTATTCAGTAAAGTTCAGTATCTGAAATATAGAAGTTATATGGTGCAAACAGTGAGATATAAGTTTTTTGTTATTTCTTTAAAACACTACTGGTTCACCATAATAGCTAAGACACAATTTTTTCTGTACTTACTACTGTTGATAAAGTAGAGATACTTGGTATTTTCTACTGCTCTGAAACAAACAAAAGAGAAATCAAAGTATTTTGTGATGTGTGAAGTGAACCCCTTGGCTTTATCTGGTTCTTCTTCTCAGGGTCAGGATTAAAAGCACGAGAGACAGAATTCTTGTTCAGACTTGGTTGTTTTTTATTTCTTATCTAAGTTACAGCCTCACTGACCATGAGTGCTTCTACATGCTGAGCTAATAGAGTAGTGATGGAGTACAGAGTTATGTCTGCAAGGTGTTTTTAAGCCTAAACTACCCAATTATAAGATGCCAACTAATTTATTTTTACTTTTAATCCAGTAACTAACCACCCATGTTCCGCACTGTGAATTTTTTCAACCAATTACACAAAATCTTGCTTTAGTCCATGCCTCAACACCTCTCTCTCAGTTCCCATACTTGCAAAGTGGACCAGTGCAAACTCCTGCTCTGCTCTGAGCCTTAGTTATGCATTTAAGGCAGCATGAGGAAGAAAGCTGCCTTAAGGCCACTGTTCAGACATCAGCTCGAGGATTCAGGGTTCTCCTTCCATCCCTGTAGTGTACTCCAGTGCTTGAAGTGCCAGGAGAAAGCAAGGTGATTTCCTCAGAGAAACCAAGAAGGAAGGCTATACTCCCAATTACCACAACTTTGTCTTCAACAGTATTGTGGTAACTTAATCCCCTTCTCATTAGTTCCAGGTGACGTGATCCCTGCATTCCGCTCAAGATGGCTAGAAATAACCAGGTTCCAAGGAGCATGAAGAAAAACCTTGAATGACAGTGCTCTTTATAAATCAAATCAGATGTGCCTTTGTTTCCCAGATGCATATGAAAATAGGAAAATCAGGTGGAAAGACCTGTCCCAGGAACTAGTATGTGGCTGAAAGTGATGTAGACAGCAGTAAATGTCACCCAGACATGTACAAACATGAACAAAGCAGGGGAGAGCAATGAGTCATTCTGGAGCAGTAGAAGAAACACAATATTAATTAAGCATTGTAATGCCATCTGGGGTGGACTTTCTCCTCAGCACCTTATACTGAATCCTCCTTTTGTACACAAGTGGTAACTATTAACTTAAGAAGTCTTGAATGAAATATTAACCAATAAAAAACTGTGTTCTACAGAGAGATGTAGTTTATGGATGGCTGCCATTCCAATAAAATTTTAATATTGGAAAACCATCTGACAGATTGGGAATAAAACACAGATATGCCAAATGCTGCTTGAGAAACGATCAAAAACACTGATCAACTTTAATCTAGCCTGGTGCATATTCTGACCAAAAATCCCCTCAAACCTTTGTACCTTAATAACTGAGATATGGAAATACAAGCATGAAGGGATATACTCTGGAACTGCTTCTGCTGGAACTATTTGATCAACATCAGGACAGAATTATTCAAGTGTACTTTATGTTTACTGTGTGGAGACTCCTTGAGCACTTTCCTCCTCAGAGATGCAAAAATCTGTCTATGTTGCAGTGAAACACATGATGGAAGGTTTTGTAAACACCCAAGCTGGCTTTACCGAATGCAGTCAAATGTTGATATTAGCTTTCCAAATACTTTCTTTCAGTCCCAAGTCGGCTTACGACCTACACTAATCTACAGATTGCAGAAGTGCTCACTGCACTGCCAACTTTTCTATTTTGAGCTAGACTTGAATATGCTTAAGTTATGCTGAGGTCACGTCTTTGGCTGAGGTAAAACTTCCTCTAAAAAGGTAATGACATATAATCAAGAAAGTCCTTTCTTTGACACAACTGTCCAGCTTGGTGGACCCTGCCAGTTCTCAGGACGTTTGGAATGAAGTCCAGCGTGTCTTGATCTTTAAGGCTGGCCTATCATAAGGAAATTTGCGCAAGGAGAGCTATTTATAATGCTAGGGCAAGGCATAACTTTCATTCTGCAAAATAAGAGAGCAAACTTCCCCAATGCATGTCTGTTCTGTGCCAAAACTAGTCAGCATTGCAAGGGGAAGCTGTTGAGACAGGATTTTACATTACAGCGCTCAAATCCATCGTTTTGATTTTAACTAACCAGATACAAAAGTGTTTTTGAAACTAAGGCTCAAATCTGTTAGATTCAGGAGGGAGGATGTAAAGCTGATTTACCCCATGTGTAAAGATGATTTATTTGTGTGGATGGTCAGAAGGTTGTGAGAACTGACCCACGGAAAGGAAACCAGAGAGGGAAGATCAATTTGTTTATGAATATCAGTTTCAGAATTAATGAAACCTGCTTTCCAGTGAGTGTATGTCTCATGGTTGATTGACTTTTTAATTAAATAATATCAAGGTTGCAACATGAACTCAACCCTTTAAAGACCCTAGTGAAACTACAGAGGGTACACTGCCTGGACTGGAGGCCCTCATGCCTGGCAAGGTAAGAATTAAGACAAAAGAACTCTCAACGATTTTGCTGCATAACTGACCACTAAGTCAATGTGTAATCCCCTTGCTCCAATTCCTTAGGAAAACAAGCTTAAAGATGATAACTAAAATAGGACAATACATGTCTGATAAAACTCTCCTCCCTACAGATAACCCTTGGGTTATGTGTTATGTCTCTTTCCATCACCCTTCATCTTTTTTTACTTTGCATTTTATGTTCTGCAGGAGGAGCACTAAGTCTTCTGCTGGTCTGAAAAATAACCAGAATGTTTTGGGTCCTAACACAACTAAAAAAATGTTAATAATGAAACAGGATGGCATCTAGACCAGAACTTGTAGTTTGAGATCCTAGAAAAGGTGGATGTCAGGTATAGATATTGACCAGAACTGAATTCAATTTACACCCCTATACATCCACAAGAAATCTATTACTATTTGCAGAAGTACTTCAGATGGCTTTAAATTTTTGCCTGAACTGCTGAAGTCAGAATTTGACCCAGGCTGATAGATATGATTGGATCAGGAGTAAGAGTGCAATAAATAATAAACCAGAGAGAGAGGGGAGTTTGGTCTCTCACCAGTGAATTTAGTAAAGTGTACTCCAAAGCAAGAGTCTTTGTATCATTCACTTTCCATTAGATTGTTTTCCTTTTATATATCCTCCCAATACCACGCTGGCATGTAATTTTCATCCACTTTTATCTGCTACATGTAGAGAGGGGAATGGATTTTTCTCAGAGCTATGCAGAACTGAAGCCACATATATTTAAGTCAGGAATCTGACAATATTCTCCTGACACTATGGATTAGTGACTATGACACTGCATTTTACAGCTTATTGCATCTGTGTATAGAGGTGGGATAAATAGGTGAGTCACTTCAGATGCTAGCACTAGGACTTAATTTTGCAGTGCATTCTCACCCTGATTTCCCTTCCTTAAACTACACAGGTACCATTTAAACTTCCTCAAGATGAAGGTTTTATTTATTGTCCCCACCTTACCTCTCTTCCCTGATGCCATGGAACATTTGAAAGAAGTTTGACTTAAATAAACAAACACATAAAGTTAGATGGGAAGAAAGAATCTCTTTGTGGACTCCTCACAGTTGCAGTAACCACCTTCTTCCTTTTGCAGTCAGGGGACTGGAGGACAGGCAGATGGGAACTTTCTCTTTTATTGATGTGTTTACATCTCTTTGGCATTTTTAGAGACCATGTTTGGTAGTCTTGAATATTGATCATTGGCCACATTAAGGTGCCTTTTTTATATTCCTTGCTTTTAGTCATGTGTGTGCTCTCTCTTTAAGATGAAAAGACAGCAATCCAGAGAAAAACCCATTCAAAGAGAACATGAGGTGGAAACAAAGGAGTGACGTTTACTTGGTGGTCACCACATTTATAAACCCTGTTCAATATAGTTTACAAAACATGCAGCAGACAAAAAGAAGGAAGTAGAATAACAAGAAGTAACTGCCAGTTTGATTTTTGTTCAATATTGTAAATAAAGGGAAGGAAAAAATATCCACATTTGCATTTAATTCCTTTAACTAATTCAGCTGACTAAAAGTGAATAAATCTGCTTGCTCTCCCTCTTCAGTTTTGCAACAGAGACCCTTCACTTCACCTTGAACTTCCTGGCAGTGTAATCAGGAATTACCAGTAATTATTCTTCAAAGTGCTTTATGGATCTCCATTGCCTCCTTCCTGTTTTTCCTGCTCCTCATCTTTCATGGGGAACTGTCTTGTGCTCTGGAGACAGACTTCTTTGTTTCACCACACAGACCTTCTGTGAAAGGTCTGACTGAAGACTGAAAAAATCTCTTTGCTGAAAAATGGTAAAAATCTGACTATACAGACATATCCAAGCATCATGGCTACTTTCCCCACTGTCAAAGGAGGTTTTCGATTATTGAAAATATGGAGGTTTATGGGAATCTCATGAAAAATTCTTAGACTATTTTGGGGATTGGTTGAATCCGAACAAATTAACTAAATGTCTTACACAAGATTCTCAAGTTCAGCTTATGAGTTTGGCCTAAGGCTACCTGGGCAATAGAATAGGTCAGAAGGTTGAAAAGGAAGCATTTCTCAAAGAATTTTGATGTCTTTCATTCATGGTCTAGACAGCAGAAAATATTCAGAAATATGGTCTTCTCTTCCTCTCTTTTATTTTTAAATGCATGGAATTTTAGAGTTTGTGAATCCAGATTCTGCTTCCCCTATGCAAGATTAAATCCCTTTGAAGATTAATTTCTGTGATCAGACAAGCCTATCCAGCACAGCAATATACACAGAGGACTGCTAATATGCTGAAGTCAGGGAAATATGTATGTCACAGAGTCTGCGCAGTACAATATCATTGTAAGTTCACTGGAAGAGTAATTTAACTTCATAAATGCAATATATCATTGCCACAAACATGGCTGTAATACCCAATTCTGAGCAGTGCCAAATGCCACCTAGAAAATGCTGGTTGGCTTTGACAAATTGACAAATATGTTCAACCCAGAAGACTGAGGCCTGAGGGCAGACTGTCTTTACAAAGGCAGTTCAATCACTGAACTGTCTGAGCCATCATTACACATTGCTTTCTGAAACAGTATTTTTCAGCCTCTAACTACCTTTAATTATCTTTTGTTTCCTGCAATGGGGCTCAGAAGAAAAATTGTTAGTGAGGCTGTATGTATTTATGCCTGCCAAAATCTCCCTGCAGCTATTTCCAAACCGAATTTTTCTATAGGAAACTTTAGACTCATGCCTGCAATGTCCATGCAAGAAAAACAAACCAATAGGAAGAGCCGACTGAGTGACCGAACTATAAAATTGTTCCCATTGAGTTGAGGTTGGACCTTACAGCTCTAAACCCCTTAACTGTAACGTTACATCCTAGCTGCAACTGGGCTTGGAACCAGGGATCTGGACCCTGGAACTGGGCAGATCTGCAAGGTCTCATGTGCTGTGCTCCCAGGAGGGTGTGAACTGGCAGTTGTCTCAGTGCAGGGAGGCACTCTGTTCCTTTCACTAGGACCTGTGCCATAAACGCTGTGGCACTGCCTCCAGCCCTGCAAACACACATGCAGTCCTCTCCTCATTGCAGGGTGTGTTGAGCAGTCGCCAAGAGCATGTGTCCACACCAGACTAGGGTTCTTCCAAAGATGACTCTGTGGAGCTTCCTCACTGCAGAACACCCTGCAGTAATCGCAGTGCTTACATCCCTGCTGCTGCTGGACACGAGGGTGTGCCTGTGGCATGGAGTCCTTAGACATTGCATGGCATCCTTAGGCATGGTATGGCATCCTTAGGCATGGCATGGCATCCTTAGACATGGCATGGCATCCTTAATCATGGTATGGCATCCTTAGACACGGCATGGCATCCTTAGACATTGCATGGCATCCTTAGGCATGGTATGGCATCCTTAGGCATGGTATGGCATCCTTAGGCATGGCATGGCATCCTTAGACATGGCATGGCATCCTTAGAAGTGGCATGGTGTCCTTAGGCATGGTATGGCATCCTTAGACATGGAATGGCATTCTTAGATGTGGCATGGTGTCCTTAGGCATGGTATGACATCCTTAGGCATGCCTGGAGCAGCTGCAGGTGTTTTCAGTCCAGCCTGACCGCTGTGTAACCCACATCCTGTGATGACCAACCTGCAGCTTTGTGTAAGGCAATGCATTGCATCAAACAGAACTTGTGGGTTTATATAGAATAAAAAATAATTACTAGGACCAAAACCACACCCTGGTCCACCAGAATTTCCCACTGTCCCCACTAGACTTACCTGTGTCTTCTTGGCAGCTAAAGCAAGGGCTGGCAAATCTGGACACACTCACATGAATTTGGTCTGCCTGATGGGCCCCAGACCACTGGAGCATCCTCAATTTTCCCCTGAGAACCCTTCTGGGGTTTGGCCATGCCAGAGGGTCCAAGAGAACCTTTTAAGTGCAGGGGAAGAAAATGTTGGAGGGGCAATTAGGATCCCTCACCTCATACAGATGATGTGAGTTCAGGAGCTGATGTCCTTCCCTGGGGTATGGCAGGAAACAAGGGGACACCGTAGAAATGTAATTGTTTCCTAGTGAGGACCAGAAATAGTGGCTGCTGCCCAGGACAGACATCAGATCACTGGGGCACTTGCATTGTGAGGTATACCAGATAAACAGAGAATGTTTTTGAAGAGATGTGCCAAACATGAGTAAGTTCACTGGGAAATGAGCAGGTATGGGCTATGCTGTACTGCAGTTTGGGCTATTTAATGGCTTCTGCAACATTTTTCAAGCATGGGATACTCTTAAACATGTCAGTTGAATCACCCCAGAGGACATTTCAAGGATAAAATGTTCGTCCTAATGTGTGAAGAGGAATATCCCTGAAGGTCCTCCACAGGAAATGTATAAGCAGTCAACAGGGACTCTAAAACTAAAAACAAACCAGTATTAAAATAACGCTATCAGAGCTCTCTAAAGTGATACATGGAAATCTTCACAAATGCAAGACTTTGTGTATTAAAACCAGGTTCGTGATGTGAATAGTTTAAGGGCAAAACTTTTGGGTGATTGGTCTACACTTAAAAGAAATTTTTTTGTTCTTTTTTTCACTCCATGGAAAGGTAGAATGAACCAGGGGGGAACAAACACACACATACAAAATCTTTCAAAAGCCAGCTGCCTTCAAAAGATTTTTTTTTAACTTTGGGGAAAAAATAACTCCATAAAACCTATTTGTTTTGTTGCCATGGGATGATTTTTTGAGGAATTATAGAACCATCAAGAAACACAATAACTGCAGTAAAATGAAGTGCTGAGGCAATGTAGCATATTTAAAAAGCTCTGACAGCATAAAACCAGAGTCAGCATGAAGTGTACAGACTTGCCTATTATGAATTTATAATGAACAAAAATTAATTCTCTTAGATATCTATTTAATGGATATTCTCAATACACAGCTGTTCACTGTGCCTTTGAGAAGATGATATGTTTATCTTTTCATTTATAGCAGTACACAGTAGCTCTTCAGCTCTGTATGTCAGGCAGAATATTCCTTGATATTGAGCATATTGGGTGAATTGAATTTTTCTTTCAACCAAGAAATAAAAATTTCCTGATACATTAAGGGGGTCCATTACTTTTTTAGCCTTAGATCACTTACTGCACTTAATGCTTCTCTTTGTCTTTCCAATTCTTCCTGCAAAAGAATTCTGCCCTGCCAAAAAGAAACCCCAGATTTACTGTGATGGCTCCAGAAAAAATGACCTCGGGAGAATAGTCAGACAGGTGACCAGCCTATGCTTCTAGAATTTTTTTAATTTTTATTTTACCTTAGATAATAAACCATCTCCTGATTAGATCTTCTGATACTGTTTCTCTATCCATCATTGCCTTGTTTTATCAAGTGGGTCCATGTGAATCTCATGATGGGCCAACTGCAAGGTCCTCCTTGCCTGGGTTGGGGCACCCTTGGTATCCATACAGGCTGGGGGAGAACAGATGAAGAGCAGCCCTGCCAAGCAGGACTTGGGGGTACTGATGAATGAGAGACTGGACATGAGCAGACAGTGTGCACTCCCAGCCCAGAAAGGAAATGGTATCCTGGGCTTCATCCAAAGCAGTGTGGGCAGCAGGGCAAGGGAAGTGATTCTCCTCCTCTGCCTGCCCTCATGAGACCCCACCTGCAGTGCTGCACACATCTCTGGGGTCCTCAACACAAGAATGACACAGACCTGTTGGAGTGGGTCCAGAGGAATGGGTCCAAGGATCAGAGGGAACTTTCCTATGTGAAAACTGAGAGAGATGGGATTGTTCAGCCTGGAGAACCTACCAAAAACTAAGCCCTCCCTGTGGCTTTTTAGTACTCAAGGGGGTCTTATAAGAAAGATGTGGGCATTTTGGAATGGCCTGTTGTGATAGGTCAAGGGGTAGTTGTTTTAATCTGAAGAATGGTCTATTCACATTACATAAAGGAAAAAAAAATTTTACAAACAGGTAACAAGTTGCCCAGGGAGATGACAGATGTCCCAACCCTGAAAACATTCAAGGTCAGGTTGGATGGGGCTTTGACCTGATTAAATTGAAGATGTCCATGGCAGGGTAGTTGGACTAGATGACCTTTAAATGTCCCCTCCGGAGGCTATTCCATGATAGCAAAATTGCTTTCCCTAGAATAGAATTGAAGGAATTCCTTGTGAACTTATGATTCATTTGGGTTAAACAGGAAGACCAGGCTTTTATAAGCCATCTGAGGCAGACTGTGTCTTTCATGTCGTTTGTGAGAGAGGCTGCCAGAGTCGATGGTAAGTGAGTTGGAAAGATGATGCATATTACTCATGCTAATTGCTGTGACCGCCCCAAGCTTGACATAAACAGCTGGTGTAATAGAAAGATCCATAGCCCATGTCTGATTTCACATCAGCCAAGAGACACAGAGTAATAGGGCTGTTTAATATTTTCCTAGAATACATTTCTAACCCATAACTATTGTCAGAATATGTTCTGATATGCCGTGTCCTCACATATAGTATGACAATGTGTCCTGGTATTTTGTGTCACTCCTTTGTTGTAATGGTTGCTAACAGTGGAAGAGCACATGCAGAAATCTGTAAGGTTTGGCAGCAGATATCTGAAAAGAAAAAAATTCCTTTACAATCAAATTTGGATCACATATGCTACAGTATATACTGTCAAACCCTTGCTCTTCAAGCAAACAAAAACCTACGTAAGTCATACCAAATTTTTTATCAACAGCAGAATGATACAGAGAATTTCATACAAAGTGGTACCTCTTCTTTGGGAAATATAATGAATGAAAAATACAAAAAAATATCCTCTCATAAACAGAGAACATTGCCTAAGAATCAGAAAACTAACAAGAAAACAACAGCATCTCCTCTGTATACTTCATCGTATCCAGAAGTACCTAATCCAGGCTTCATAAAGTGTTTATGGTCTTTCTTCTGCATAAAATTGCAAAGGTAGTTTAGAGAGGTTTTTGATTGATAAATTGCCCTTTCAAAAGCACATTTTCATTTTAAAGTGCACACTTTTCTCAGGAAAACACTTCTTTACTATGAGCTTTCATTTTTGACTGATGATTCTGTAATAGCTTACCTTTTTCTTTCCAGTGGTATGAAGGCATAGGGCCTTGTTTATTGTTTGTAATCCACAAAATTCTGTAGAAGAAATTTGAATAAAAAAATCTCATCAGTAATAAATCTATTTGTTTTCTATTTCTATTTCAAAAATCTCTATTCAACACTATAGATGAATGTTTTTCTGTTTTAGGAAAAGAAATTGACATATGTTAGAAACTAGATAATAGCAAAGTTTTGCAGTCAGATCTCACCATTTTCCTTACATTGCAACTCTAGTTATCCCAAGTCTGGACTGTGAGATCTTGTTCTCCTTTGCCCCTCCTCCTCTTGGAGCCCTCTCTCAACAATGGGAAGCTAATTTCACCTCTGCACTGCAGGTCCTTCTGTTAAAGCTGGGTGTGCTATCCCCCTCTGACAGCAAAGGTCTGTTACAGAGCAATGCTGCCTATGTATTTGTTATTAGTATGCTCAATCCAAGAAAATAATACTTTTATGAGGTGATTTTACTTCTAATGTTGTAAAACTCTATATTGGGTGGATTTCACCCAACTGGAAAATTGACCAAACTGTAAGATAAACACAATTTTTAATGAAATGAGTCTGGCCTTATCCAGGGCATGACTCCAAATGCTACTCACTGGAGGCTGCTTGTGGAGATGAAAGGGTAGGTAAGGTTCACCCAGCTCTTAGCAGCTGCTGTTAGACTGCATAGGATAGGGTAACTTGGTGAAGCACAAGACCCTTCCAAGCTCATCATAAAAGATGTGCTGAGTAGATGCTGCTGAGAGAACAGTCAGCACGTCTCCCATCCATCCTTGGCACATGGCTCATTCTTTGTGCACGTCTGCCCTGATGGTTCGCCAGCAAAGGGGATTCTGCAGCTGTCTTGTGCTGCTGAGGTCTCCAGCAGTGCCCCTGGCTGACCTTCTGCCTCAAGGTCCTTCTGGTAATCTAAGTCACCAGATGCCAGCCTGGAGACTGAAAAAAAAGAAGCAGAATTATTACAGAAAAATTAATTTTGCCTAGAAAAGAGGAAGGAGTTTTTTTCTGCCCAGTTTCTGTCAATTAGTGCTACATGCAGAACACACACTGGCTATAAAATCCTGACTCGTCGGATCCATAGGATCTTTCACTTATTTTGTTCTAACAAACCATCAGGGTGAGAATAGACTGATGAGTCAGACCATGCTGGCAAGAGCATCTTCTGAAGTGGCAAAGGAACCAGCAGAGACCTTGATGATTTCAGACAATTTTTGATCAGGATTTAAGCCTCTCTGAATAAAAGATTAAAAATATGCCTCCAAACTAATAGTTGATGCACTGGGGATATGAAGAAGATTTAACATCCCAATAAGCATGGAGTGAATGACACGAGGCTTACCAAGCCATCCACTACATGTTTCCAGCCTGCTGGAATACTTTGATGAACATAAAGCATGTTGATGATGGTATTATCCAAATGAGATGGAGAACACTGTCTCCATAGAATGAGGGAATCCTCAGAGATGACATTGTCACATTTAAATTTTTCTCAACAAATGATATAACTTGGAAGATCCTAGTTTTTTTGTTTTCTAGTGTTGGGTTTTTTTTTATTAATCTGCAAGAACATAAAAAAAAAAAAGGAAATATAAACCTAGCTGGATATACTTGCAGTTCCCACTGATCCTCACTTTGAAATACCGCAATATAACCTTTTCCTCTGGGGCAGGATTTTCAAAAGTGCTCCATGTTCTGTAAACCTTCTCTTAGTGAAGTGGATGACAAACATGAGATGCAGATTTACTTTGAGGGAAGATGGGAAATGGTTAGTAAGAGGGGATTTAAGCCCATGACAATATACAAATACTAAGTGGTGTGTTGTATATCACCTGGAAAAACCACTTCATCCACACTGGATCTGCATCCCTGCATAAACCTGTGGGGGCTGAGCTGAGCCAAATAATGAACCTATTCTGAAAACCCCAAGTTCATCCGTACCACAGCTGGATAAATACTTGTGCAGGTACCTAGTGTAAAATAGTCTGAGATTAAAATGAAACTAATTTGTACAGTCATGACTGTATAAAATTGCCACAGCTTTATTATCTCCTTTCTTTTCCAAGTTCATATGTGAAATGTCAAGGTTCTCTTAAGATATAGTTTCTTCTTTTGAAGATATTGCATATACTGTTAGATTTAAAGGTTTAAAAGGCTCTTGCCTGCCTTCAAAATGTATCTTTTGTCTAAATGGATATATCTAAGATCTTATAGAAGGGACCTCATTGGTGATCCTTTAGTGTGAAAAATGATGGTATTTCATGTTTTTTACAGTACAGGCACTTTTCTCTTATTAATGCTGTGCAGTAAGAAAGAATCTTTGCAGTGCTGCAGTGGTGAGATGGATGTTCAGGATAATAACAGAGGATGCCTACCATGAACCTTAGGAGGTTATGTCCTTTAAAGTAATATAAAAGGCCATATCTAAGAACATGCTGGAACTATGAATATTTATTTATAATGTGGCTTTATCTCATCAGTGAATTTCCCTTAAGAGAGAAATACTTTCTTCAAGGACATCTATTGTAACAACCCTATGGTATACACTTTTCTACTTTGTCCCTGTAGTCAGTGCACAGTACAAGATAATACTGAAAAATCACGTAGTATTTCTTAGCTTAAATACCAAAATTTTTAAAGGGAAGTAGGTGAAAAAGTGCACCAGGCCATTAAAGGAAAATAAACTGCAGAAAAATAGTACAAACAACCTTTTAAAAAGAGGTTATCTCTTCTATTTTTTTAAGTTACCTTTCATGTTTGCATGTCAGCACCAACTTCTTAAGAGAAAAAAATTCTTGGGCCTCCTGCTATATTGCACTGATGCCAGCAATATGAACTTAAACAGTCTTGTGTTGAATTTGGCCCTGATCTACATTTCTCCAGGGAGGTGCAAGTGTTTGTACCCAAAGCCAGCCAGACTTGACTGTCTCTGGGGGCAGTGTGGAGGAAAGCTCACAAAGAAGAAGATTCTAAGACCACATTCCCCTCACCTCTGATCACTGTTATTACATTGGACAAGATTAAATAGGATCAACCAGGCAACTTCAAAGTACAATCAAGCTGTAGAGGTGGTAGAGGAGCCAACTGTCTGCCAGCACCCAAAAGTGCTACTTCTGTCTATAAAGTGTCAAACTGATGACTCGTCACCATTCCATAGAAAATGACTAAGTTTCTTAAATATGTCAGCTAATCTGCTGAAGTTTGATGTTAATGGCAATCAGTATAATCTATTACACATTACATTAATCCATTAATGAAGCAACATCTGCAAGTCAACTGGCTCTGCTTTTATCTATATTCAAATGGTGCATTTAAAAAGAGTGCCCAATAAAATGTGACTATTTATCAAGACATAAGCATTCTGCTTAGCATTTAAGGCTTTGTTCATTAATAGTCTTCCATTGTGTTCTTTAATTGGGTTTTGAGCAGATGAGTGGCATACCTATGCAGAATGATTAATTAATATTTTTTCAGATACGATTTTAACCACATAGCTTAGATGATTGAAAACTTTCCTTTCATAATGGATACAGGCACCTGTATAATGTGTGCTGAAGCTGTTTCTTCAGCTGCAGAGCTCATAGTTACACACAAACAAGCCTTAGCCATTTCAGTCAGGCAAGGAGCATAATCAAAATGACTGGGCTGTCTCATGTCATTAAGCTGAGGGGATACAATGTGTGACTGAAATGGATAACTACGAAACTACTCCTTTACACATGTCTGACATATTTTACACTGAATGGCTAAGGAGATGGGCTTAAAAGTTTAGATTCACCTCACCAAACAGAATCATTTCACTAAACTGAGCTTCCTTTAGATCAACAGGAAGAATAGGCACTTTCAAAGTCTGATTCACCATACTACAGGTGCCTAGAACAGCTCACATAAGTTGTGTGCTATTAGTACTGATTTTGATCTTTTGACTACAGGCATGCCATCTGACCAGCTTAGGTGTAAACACCTCTGCTGTAACTGTTTAAAACAAATGGTGAGGGTATGCATGGACTGAAGAATGGTGTTGGAGAAGCAGTGGGTTTGTTACTAGTATCCATCTTGGGCACCTGGACAGTGTCACAACTGCATTGACTATAGATGTATGTGGCATGTGGCCTTTCCTTCCACACAGGCATTGAGATGGCCAGGCTCCATGGCTCTGCAAGATGTTGCCTTGGTCACAACACTCGTTTCATCTTGCAGGCAGACAAACTCCTCTTTTTGGCATTTCCTGACACCTGCTCTCTTCTCCTGACATTGCTCTGCAGCTTGTGGGAGCAGTTCTCTTCAGAAAGTGGCATCTGCCTTTGCTTCTGCCTTTCACCGAGGCTCCCACTTCTGACAATGCCAGGCCGAAAACCTTGCTCAGGAAGACATGAGAGGGAGCTGCTCCCCCTCTCCTGCTGGACAGCAAATACAGTTTCCACAGCAAAAAGTTCTGACCAAGAGCAGCAGTTTCTCCTTATCCCTACTATGACCATCAGTTCCCTATCCCTATTTGTTCTTCAGCAGTCTTTTGTAGATTTTCAGTGGCATTTTCACTAACAGAACCAAAATGCATTCACAAGTCTCCAAGTCTCATTTTTCAATCTCCTTTCTCCACTTTCTTCTCCTAGCCATTGCTGAGCTGCTTTTGAAAGTTTTCTTGTAAGACAATCATGCAGCTCCAGGAAGACTACTAAGATAACAAGAACATATATATGCACATTCAGTTTGCCACTTACTGAGGAAGGTTTGTGGGGATGTTGTGGTTTTAAGCCCAGCTGGAGATCAAACATCAAACAGCTGCTCATCCAATATTCCCTTTCTTCCCTCCCTACCCTGGTGGAATTGGGAGGAGAATCAAAGTTCAACCTGTATGTTGATATAAGGACAGTTTAATAACTTAAAATAAAGGAAAATATAATAAGAATGGTAAATAATAATAATGATAATAATAGAAAGAAATCGAGTGCTGCACAATAGAACTGCACACTCTCTGCTGACAAATTGTCCTTGACTTAGGATAGACAAGACTTAGCAAAAACTCCAAACATCAGTGTGTTATCAACACCATTCTCATTCCAAATCCAAAACACAGCACTGTGACAGCTACTAAGAAGAAATTAACTCTACTCTAGCTGAAAACCAGAACAGGGGAGATAATAATACCCCTTATTAGGACAATTAACATAGTATGAAAAATTACAGTAGATTTTGGGCATCTGGTTCTCTCTCTCAGCTACTGTTTAGGTTGCATAGTATTGATGATTTAATATTAGAAAAAACTAAAGGGTTTTACTATTAGTCTTTGTTCCACACCCAACACTTTAACAAACAATCAATGATGGCCTTTCCCACCTCCCAAGGAGTGTATAGTCAAAGATAATTTATTTTTCACAGAAAAAATCTCCTTTAGTTTCTTGCCTTGTTTCCTTTCTCTCTACTCTCCCATGATCTATTAGCACAAGAGAGAATTAATGGTGCAATTTAGTCTTTAGGCCTTCCTTTCATAAATTTTTAATTGAATGTGAATTTCAGGAATGCAAGAAATGCAGAATGAGAATTTTCATCTGTAAGCTTCAGGTAGAAAGTTCTCAGGCTGATTTGCAAATAGTGCAAATTAACACAGTTACAAAGTGAAGTCTGTGTGGAGTTACATAAATTTACACAAGATACACAGGTTTGTTTGGTTTGTTGTTTTGTTTGGTTTTGGGATTTTTATTTTGTTGGGTGTTTTTGTTTTGTTTTTGGGGTTTTTAAATGTTTTTTTGTCTGCTTTCCTATTTGTAGTGTAATCTGTATATTCTACAGATCTCAGTAGGGATTTTGCTGTGAACTTTTGTGGGCAATGACAAACACTCATTTATACAAATGATCCAGTGGGATCACTCAGGCTAAGAATTTGCCAGCCAAGGATATGGTTTTATTCTGATACTACAAGAATCCATTAAGTGGGTCTTTGATGTTATTTTGGGCCCAGTTTGATCTTGCATTCTGGCAGTGCTGTGGCTTTTGCTTTTTCGTGGTGTGGAAAGAAGGAACAAAGTCAACATTGTAAACAGGAAGGTAATCAGAACCTATACATGAAAATGACACAGGAATTTTTCTGACTGATAAAAGAGAGGGGAAATCAGATGGATTATCTGTCACTTTTATATCTTCTCCTTATTCTCTTCTTCATCAGTGTTCCACTTCCTTCACCTGCTTCTTCTCTATTGTCTCCTAATGCTTTTCACTTATGTTCTCTCTTCCTAAGTAACTTCAAATCTGGAAAGGTAATGCAGACTGATGTGCTACCTGCAACCATGGTTCATTGTTCTGGTGTGCTCTGCCCTTGTCCCACACTGAGATGACTTGTCTGTTTCAAATTCTGGCTGTTCCACATGTCCTTTGAGGGTCCACTCATGGATATCCTAGTTTCATGACCATTAACTGTGTTAATAAAAATCCACACATAAATGAATAAATAAAGATTAAAGGGTCGTATCTGCACTAATTCAGATGATTATGACCTCCAGTAGCTTTGGAATGATCCCACCTCATGGGTTTTGGTGTCTGCCCTAGCCAAGGTTCAGCTTCACATTGGGATGAGCTCCCAGGGCATACAAACTTTTCCACTTAGTACTATGCAGAACCCAGTTGTGCAGGCTAGAAATGAGCCATGATGTTCTCTAAAGCCTCTCAGTGTATTCAAACAGAGTATAAGAATCAGTTTGTATGGTGCCCCACAGCATGTTTTTGTCCCTCAGAATTGTCATTGCCCCTGTGGAATAATGACAGAGCTTTCCCTTTGTCACCTCTTTGCTGCTTCATCTTGTCTGTGCCTATCTACTGTCAGATTCTGAACAGCCATAGAGCACGTGTGTGCTGTAATGGGAAATGGTGAGCTCTGTTCCCAGTCACTCCTAGTGATCCCGAGCTGAGTGCAACCACAGAGAAACCCAGAGCTTCTTCTGGCTCTTCATATTTTGATGTAATTTGGTTTAGTTTTTTCAAAAGTCTGGAAACATCAAAGGCATGCAGAAAATGTTGTTCATTTTAGTATCAGGACACTGTTCTAAAACCAGTGCCTTTCTTTGCTTTCCCAAGTCTTTGACTTTGCTTTCAGCACACTTTCTAATACAGTGCCGAATTACAAATTAATTCCTTGATATAGGTGTTGAATAAAGTAGGTGTCTTTGGAAACATGGGATGTTACAAAACAATTAAATGGTAGCATAGATACAGAAAGTGTAAAACCAGCAAGAAAACTATATTTGGCATTTGCTGATTTTTGAAATTTTTGATTTGGCAATTTATGCTGAATTCTTTCACTGTGAGGGTTTGAGTTGAGCATAATTTCCTCCACTATATTAGCAGGAGGCAATAGGAAGCCCAGCAACACATCAGGGTGTATCAGCATCTGAACTTGAACTTTCCAGATAAACTGTGTTAATAAAACCTCCTGATGCAAAGAGCTAACCCAAGGAGGAGCTGCCACCCTGCACCAGGCTGGGCTGCTGAGCCACCTGCTCCCTGAGAGCGTGCCTGGTGCCCTGCTCTGCTGCCTCACCTGACCTGAGCTTTGTTTGGTGGCTTTGTGAATCCTCAGTGAGACTGGAACCTTTATGTCCATCTGCTCTTTGGCATGAGATAGACTCACAATGCAAATATGAGAATTGGATTTTTTTTAATATTATGTATCGGCTAAACCTGTAAAGAATTTTACAGGGTGTTTCCTGAGCCCAGATCTGAAAGATCTCATTATGTCAACAGCAGGAGTTTCTCCAGAAAATGCCCCCAAAATATTTTTTAACAGAAAATGTTAGGCAATTTATTTTTATCAGCTTCAACCATTGTTTTCAGTAAGAAATTTACTGTAAATAAATGGAGTTATCCTGGTGTAAAACTGAGCACAGTGGCAAGTAAGATGCATCTGTGCAGCTGTTCATAACTGATGTATTAGACTTTTCTCTTTCATAAGAAATATACTTGCAATTGAAACTAAAACAAACCAGTAAATGTTCCTGTCTAAGTTTGAAACTTAAAGCTATTTTTCCTCCAGGAGTTGTAACTCAAACCCTCTTGTGCATATGAAGACTAACTTTTATGCCTTTAATTTTCCCTTTTCAGCTATTCAATTTTTAAGATATTTACACCTGAACTTATGATAGCAGGCTTATCTGAATTGATTGCACCTGGACGCACACGATGCAGTTAAAAAGATGAAGACTATAGAATTGGACAGACAAAAGTTCCCATCAAACATCAAACATTTCCACAAATGTCAAACTCATCCTTTCTAGTGCTATGACTCACAAAGTCATCTTACCTCAAGCAAAGGCAGAAAGATAAACATTCAGTAGCACCCTGAAGGACAGTATTTATCATTGCTATCATCAAGCTAAAACAGATTTTTCATCTCTTTTCTTTCTGTTTCACAAAAATTAGGTGATGTCTTTTAACTGTGGAGCTGGTATTGCATACAATAGCCTACCTCCTACTAATTAAAGATGAATACATTAAAATATTTGGATTTCTGTACTTGAAATCATGATATATACATTACAAACCTCTACAGACTCTGTCTGGATAACAGTATTTTTACAAAAAGTATAGCATAGATACCTGAGGTAAGCTTCTCATGAAAACCAGCTGAATTTTAAATTAGTTGAAACCAAAGATTGATGGGAAAACCATTGAAATTTAAATGGTATTCACAGTGTATAAACAAACACTGTATTCAAAACAAAACCAAAGAAGGTGAAAAACCCCTCCTGGTGTTTTTTAGTCTAAACAAGGCTCAGTGGAATATGTCTCTATGATGATGCAGGGATTGCCAGACTACAACTGGAAGTAGCAGAGCTATAACACACCAAAGCAGTCAATTTGCTTTCAGACTTGATCTGACATCTCTATGGCTGCTGGGATGCCTGATTTGAGGTTTCCCATTCATATTGGTGCAGATGTGCACTGATGTGCAGCATCTGAATTGCTGGTGTTGATATCTTTATTAGCTCTGCTGGTTTCAGACAGTTATTCATAGGAGTCAAAGTGGAATAATAAAAGATGATTCCTGCTCAATTGCTCTATAATCTTATCTTTATCAATTATTGCTTAAAAAATAAAGGACATTACAGAATGAATACAATAATAAATACGAATCAAACACATGAAGCTAAATACATGTGAGACTAAAAAATTCTTTACAGAGGGAGTAGGCCTTTTAAGGAGATTATTTTTGTATGTTTTGATGTGTGTTGTAAAGTTACAAATTTGAAAGACAATGCTTGTAGTATTGATTTTGGTGTTTGTTTGAGGGCATGATAAAAAGCCTGTCAGGACGTTGAGGGCATTAATACACCTTACTGGGCCCCAACCAAACTCACTTAGAGCTTTTATCTTCAACTTTTTTCCGGGCCCAGGAGCTGGTTTTTGTCATCCCTCAGCATCCATTCTCTACCCACTGTATCAAAGGAGCATTGGTGTTCACCTCAGGCCATAGGACCGGCTGAGCTGGGCTCTGACCCATGGGCTGACCTCCTGGATCAACACAGGACTTTTCTTGTCACTGTGGACTTGCCTGGAAGATAACTGTCTGTCTACTCCATTTGTTTTATCAGACCTGACCTCAATCTGACTGACTTCCTAGCTTGTCCCAGTGCCTACCTCATCACCACACCCAGCCTGATGATCCAAACTCTTGGTTCAAGCTGGCTGCTCTCTCAGGGCCTGCCCTGCTTACCTCTCTTGGATACTGCAGAAGGCTCCTATCACGCTAGCTGGATTTTCAGCCTCAACTCCCTGGTTACAGAATTACAGAGTTTCTAGATTGGAAGAGACCTTTAAGATCATCGAGTCCAACCCATGTTCTAACACCTCAACTAGATCATGGCACCAAGTGCCACATCCAGCCTTTTTTTGAACACATGTTCTTTTGGAGCAGTCAACCCTTGCTGCTCTCTGACAGAAGGTTGGTCAAATTGTGATATTTAAAAGGTAAAATTTTATTTAACAAGACTGGATGTCTTTTTCTTCATGACAGAAGTATTTGAAATTAGAGCCTTGAAAGTACATTTTCAATCACAACTACAGCGTCAGTACTGTGAAGTTATAATCACCATAAGAGCAATTGTTGCATACATCCTTTTATAGAGGAGAACGCCTGAACCAATTAATAGAAGAAAAGTGTTAAGTAGAGCTTCTGCTATGAAGATCAAACCAATAAAATGTTCCAAGTTTCTCTGTGTACTTACAGCTTGCGTGGAAGTTTGAACACAATATGAACCCAATAGATCATGTGAAACATCTAGATAATAAAGCTATTTGGGCATTGCCAGAGCAGGTCAGGCTTCAGCCAGCAACCTCATCCATTCTTTCCAATCATCCATTTCCCAAAGGTATCTTTTTTGATGAATTTTACCAGTTTTTTTGCTTCAAGCTAAAGCTGAGTGTCTGCACTGCCAGGTTGTCACCATGCAATGAGCACTGCCAAGTTAACCATGGAGTTCACCACACAGGAATCTCTGCTGATGTTCGGTATGAGAGATCTAATTGGTTTTGCTTATTTTATGCTGTGAGAATTACAGAAAAAGAACAACAGCCCACTGCTCAGTGTTTACTGCCTCTTCCCAAGAGGCACCTAGATTGAATTCTTTTAGAGGCTCAAGGTGCAGTTTTAATAACATATTGCAGATAGAGAAACTCCTCAGTTAGCTGCAGACCAGTGGCTCCATCAGTCCCATTCCCTTTTGCTGCTCTAGCTTTTGGCAAGATCACTATCTTCTTGAAGTGATGAAAGACAATATTAAGTACATACATCAAAATGAAAGACATGGTAAGTAGTTTTTCAGCTGAGTGTTTATTAAGACTTTTCATCCCTGATTTATTAAAAGTGGTGCTTTTAATTGATCGTAGTGAAAATTAAATCTCTGTCGTAATAGATCATATCAATATCTCCTTGTATCCAAGATTAAAATCTAAAAATCTATTATTTGCTTCTTATAAGGAATACTGTGCTACGTGTTTTCATATGGGGAGCCAGTCTTTTAGGTTTTACTTCCAGACTTAGAGTGGCAGTTCAGAAATATGGGGTGATAATTCAAATATACTGGTACAATGAGAAGCCAATTAGAAATTTACGAATTAGACAGTCTGGAGAGAGCATGCTATCAGAAAGAAAGAGTGAGACATAATTATCAGGCAGAAATGCAGAGAAGCAGGTAGAAGTCAGTAGTCTGGACCTTCACAATATTACAAGAGCAGTTTCAGCTCTTTCTGGTAACACTTTCCCTGTTTACCACTCACATGTTAAGTCTAGAATCTGTCAGTCAGAATAGCGCAGTGAGAATAGGGCTTGCGGGGAAAAAGTGCCTTGAAAAACATCCAAGGCCCAAGGTACTCAGGAATGCATAGATTTGTTTTGGCATCCAATCTGCCATCAAATAAACTTCAGAGCAGTGAACCTCTGTTTCTCTGTTTCACTTGCAAACTTCTCACTTTTACGGAAGTGCGTAAAACAACCTGGTTATTTCCTGTGCCCAAAACCCACGTGCACTTAATTTTGTCAGTGTCTAGCCTTTGATAACAGCTGGCTAACTTAATATTTGTGATAAGAGTAAGGCAATTCACATGGATCTACTGAACCTTTGGGCAAAATTCTGAAGGTACCACTTGTTCCCTAGAAGCTCAGGGCACATTCATACCTCCCACTCAAAGAAAATAAGATGATTTCTTGTAGAGTGGGCTCAAACACTAATTTTGTTATCCTTATTTTTATCACTTCCATACTACCCTACCACTAACGTCAGTCAGCTTCTGATATATTGCTGTCTGCTCCCTTGGAGGCTGGCACTTGCTTTTGTATTCACACAGAGGATTTCTTTGCAGGCATTACCACGGGAATTTGTTGGGTACATGAAAACACAGGAATGCAGCAAGAGCCCAGCTCCAAAAAAGTAATCCAACTTCAAGGAGAAGCTATCTGCATTGCCCTGTATGACTTTTCTTTGCCCCAATAGATACTTAAGATCCACATTTATCTTGAAGCAGATTTCTGTCCTATTACTCAGTTCTTCCTGAGTGATCATTTCACTCTAAGAGACGGGAATACAAGGTTGTCAGTGTAAGTAACCTGTTCTCAGGCATAGAACAAACAGGATTATAAGAGACATCTGTCAAGATCTGATTACTAAGGTTCTAAAAAATGCCTCTGCGTGAATTAAGGTGCAAAGAAGACCACATGCTGGTGACAACAGTATGGATTTTATTTGATAGTAAATATGGGGGTGGAGAGAGAGAGAGAGAGGGAGAGACCGAGAAATAGAAAATAGGTGAGGGGGACAGAAAGACAGTAACAGGGACATAATAAGGAAAATATCATCATTCCATGGATCTCAATGATGCTCTGTTGATCCTCTTCAGCTGGTCTTCTCGGTGGTGAAGGTCCCCCCAAAAAGCATAGAATCTGACAGGTAGGAAAATCCAGAGAGCTCCCTGGATAGGGATGTTTGCCATTGTTTCTTACAGCAGACTCTGGGTTTGTTGCATCCCGTGAAGTGCTATGGTGCAAAGCTTCAGGAATGACTCTGGGGGGAACTTCAGGGGCCTTTGATGGATTAAGGAACCTCCTCAGCTGCCCCTCACATGAGTGTCCCTTGGATGTGGCCTTCCCAGGGTTGGGGGTTCCATAGCCAGTTTGTGTAAGGGAGGATGGGGTCACTGCCCCTGAGCAGACATTACAACACACACACACCCAAACTTCCTCCCCCGACCTTGACTGGTGGGGAAATCTGTGCAAACCTGCTCCCAGCAAAGGGGTCTGTGGGCTACGGCCTCCTCTGCCCCGAAACAAACCAGAGATGATCCTTAGCACAGCTACTGGGTTTTGCTCACATTCTTTTCCTTGTTTGCTTTTTTGTTTCAGGTGATTTTAGAATGGATTTTCCCTTTATCTAATTTCAGCAGTTTGACTTTCAGTCCAAAGTCCCAGGCAGGTATCTTCAGGGCAAAGTCTGAGGTATGAACTTCTTTATACTGTCTTTTTTTTATAATGAGCAGAACTTTATATCAAAGTCTGAGGTATGAACTATTTCAGCCTCTGACAACATCCTCAGTCACCAAATCTGCTACCTTGCTGTCACAGAAAACCACATCTTTTAAAGACAGGAGTTCAGTGTAGCAAAGGGGGCACAGTCCTGCTGAAGGATTTATCTATGTCACTGTCTTAGAAAGACTGACTGGTTTCTAATGCTTTTCTGTCATTAATAAAGGCAGTTAAAGTATTTGGCAATGGAGCTACTGGTGCAGTATCTTCTTCCAGAAGCAAAGGTTGTGCCTTAAACCTTTTGGTTATCCAATAGGTGTGAAGGCAGCCAGCCAAACTCCTGAGTGCCTTCCTCCCAGTGACTTATTCCTTTCTGGCACACTAAGACCCAGCCTGGTGCTGTTCTTAGGCCCTCGTTCCCAAGCATTTACCTCCAAGTTTGCTTACCCTGCAGATGAGGCTCAGCTTGGCAGGTGACACCAGGAACTCTCTGTATGAGCTTTTCACGCTGTAGGTGCATACTTGGTTACAATACTGACTATCAGCACAAGTTTTCTGTCCTGCTGCTGCTACTGGCAGCCATTGCAGCAAAACTGCCTTGCCTTCTGCAATTTGTACTTAGTTCAATCTTTTTGATGCAATAACAGGAATATTGTCTTTAATTAACACAGGCTTCTGGTCACTAGTTTTGGCATAAAAAAAAATACAATCAAACATTTAAACAGAAAGCTTTTCTTTCCCAGGCTCAACTTCAGATACTCTTCTCTCATCCTCACATCAAATTCCCTTATTTTCACAGTAGTTACACTCAGAGTTTCCCAATGCCTTCTGTGAAGAGGTAGGGAGTATAGGCTGTTTGGATTGTCTGCATGTTGCTTTTTTCTGATGACTTCTGTTTCTTACTAGCTTTCCTCTACTCTCCTGTGGGTCACCAATGACTGCAATCCCTTGGGGGTGTCCTTGCCCTGGCATCTCTCACACTGGTGTCAGAGCAGGCTGGACCCATGACACGCATCCCAGGCAGTTCCTACCCTTTCCTTCCACACAGGGCACCTGCAGACCCTGCTGCCCAAACCTATTATATTCAGAGGAGGTTATTCCAGAACAGCACATCCCTAATGGGAACGTTTTCTCATCTCCTTTAGTCCTAGCTTTGTTGGTGTCTAATTCATTTCTCTAAAAGCATAGCCCTTTAGCTTCAGTTGTTATCCACCCTTCCCAGGTGGGACTTGAACCAAATGAAATAGGAGGAAATTTACAGCAAATCCCAAAATTGTGTTCTGGCCAGGTCTCAGTGCTACAGGTGACTTTTTTAAGTGTTCACACCAAGTGGTATCCTAGTCATTAGCCATTTTCCTTGTCTGATATTTAAAGCACATACTTATGGTAACTTTACGATGACTGCTTATTAAGATTGTCCCTTAACAAACTGGTAGGGACGACCCAGTGGGGAATACTGCAATGAGCAAATATTTTTAAGAATAAGTACTTATGACAAAGATTTCCAAAAAGAATTGATTGTTCACAGAATCCTTGTGGCTTTATATAAATTAATTGAAGCATCTGTCACAGCCAAGCTTGGAAAATTCGCCAAAAGAAGATTACATAAAACATATATTTATGAAAATCTTATGATGACAGAAACAGCCCATGGATTGCCATGCCATTTCACCCTTTCAATTTTTTTAGCTTTTAAAATATGTATATTTACATATTCTGCCTTTTACCAGTGATTTCTTACACAGATTGACAGTCAGGCACAGTAAGACACAACTCACACGTCCCTCTCTGCCTTTGCTTTGCTTTTGCATTTCATTTTGCCATTGTGTTTGAAGTGGAATAATATACACTGGCATAGATTGTGTTTTCTGTTACGTTTGATTACTCACTAAATCATTCTGGAGAATTTGTTGGGTTTTTTTCCTAATTATTTGGTTTGATCTCTGCTTGGGGAATAGGGCATTCTTTGCTGTGCTGTCCTGAAAATAATTGCATTTGCAGTGATTGTTTTCTAATAACAGTTCTGTGGAATAAGTGCTTTGAGGCCATATCCAGCTTTATTTATAAGAACAAAAGAATTCTGCCCAAATAATAATTGAGTAAGGACTTTGTGTGTTGGTTCATTATTTGTAAAATATTTATCCACCCCATGACAGCTACTGTAAATCTTCACTTCCCCAGTACAATAAAGAATAACTATCATGTCAAATCAACTGTTATAACGTTGTCATCCAATCTGGGCAGCAGAGTGCCTTGGTATGGACATGGGGCTTTCCAGATATCCATGAGAGCTGATGGCCCAAACAGGGCAGAAATGGCTGCAGTAAATATAAATTTGATAGATAACATTTTGTTGGGTTTTTTTAATTGTAGTAACAACCCAAGTTGATTGTGACACTTTTGGCAACGCTGAAAAACCATTTGCTTTCCCCAAAGCATTCTCATTTATTTTACACTAGGAATATTTGGGCTCAGAGAAAGCTAATGAGAAAGAATGACAGTGTTTTAACTGGGTTCTCTGCATGTTTTTGGGTTTTGAATAATACCTAGTGATTATGTGGCATTCATTCAAAGCGTTCCACAGGTTTGTGCATAGGTATCCTGCAGTGCCACTCTTCCTGACATTCATTCTGAGCAGAGTTCATAGTAGTTCAGACAAAGGCTTTCCACTGATATTAGTGGAGGATCTGAGCAAATAAATTCTGCACAGAACAAAGACACTATCATCCTCCAGCTCTGCTTTATTCTTGTGCTACAATTAACATTCAAAGTAATATTTTCCATGGTGTAATTTTCATTTTTAATTTACACTTTGTAGAATATTGAATATTTCAATACATGCTTTTTCCAAGTTTTCTCTTCTCAGCTGCATAAATCTAACACAGAAACTCTATCTTTAATAATTTATGCCATTCCAGTGCACCAGTATAATTCTTTTAATATATCTTGTGGGTTTAATTTTTGCTTTTTATATTTTTCAACCTGTAAGAGTACAGTTCAAGAACCTTTAAAAGTTGCTTCAAGAAATAATTTTTGCTTCTTTGAGAAGTCAAGAATCAAGTATAATACTTTGTGTTATATCTGGAGAATTATCATTCTGATGAATCAATGTGACAAGCTGTAAAATAAAAGAAAAAAATGTGTAAACATCAGATATCCCAGTTTTGAGTACAGAAAAATAAACCAAATGGAAACAGAGCTTCCAAAACTCCATTCTTCAGGTGACAATTACAGTTATTTATTATTATTATTATTAGGCAAACAAAAACTCTTTGTAAATGCAATATATTGATCATTATTTTGACATCTACTAACTGATCTGCCCGCACGGACAAATTTCGGAGAAGTTATATTGATTCATGTGTCATCAACACTGGTTATTAATGTGCAGTGGCTTGTTCAGATTATCAGAAACCCAGAAAAAATTATAAATTTGGATACGATTAAGGTTAAATGTTACCCATAGTCTCTGTCTTTTCCTCTCCCCTCTTAACACGACTTGCCATTCCTTTTATTTTGTTATACTGACTTTTACATGTTCTTCTCTCCTTGATCACTTCATAAACCTATTTTTCCATCAGCTGGCAGCGAGTCTGTAATGAAAAAGTTTCTGCTTTTGATCCTTTTATAAGGTAACTCTGATTAATTTTCATGGGTGTTATACAAAAAGGAAGCGAGCAGAATTTATCCCAAATTTTAGAATCAGCAATTAAATGCTGAAGTATATCTTACTCAAGTAACCCTTCCAGTGACATAATTTACTAAAAAATAGATCAACCAAACAAAGTGGAAGACTATGAGGCTTGAATTTATTGTTATATATTTACCCTGACATCACTAACCACTGTAGTGGTCAAAGCCTTGCTGGTAATTACCTATTGATATTCATGAACATCCTGGGTTTAGGCCCCAGACAGTGAAAACTGTGACTGTACATTCCCTTAATTGTAGCCAAAGCCTTGTTTGACTTATCTGGCACTTTTCCTTGAGTTATCAGACTTATATGGACCTAAGATCATAAACTCAGCCTTTTTTAGCTCCCAACTCCAGTCATAACCTGTGAAGACTTCACAGGATTAAAAGCAATCTTTTTTTACTGCTTTCTTGTCTGTTTTATGGGTTATCCTATCATGAGAGGTTTAAACCATGTATTACAGATAATTTTATATGGGTTTGTTCTTCAATTTAGATAAAGTAAAAGATGTAAAGGTCGATCAAAATAACAAACTTCTGTGTGTCTTTGTTTTAGTTGTCTTGCTGTTTTGGAGCATTCCCTGGGTTACTGTGATTACTGTGATTACTGTGATTGCAGTTTCAGGCTTCCCCCAAAAAAGAAGCACCCATTGAGGGAGGGACATTATCTGAAGATGTTATATATTTTTTTATATGCATCACAAAACTTTAAAAAATCCTCAGTACATTGATATTTTTGTAGCAGAGTATATGAGGATATAAATTCCTTTGCCTAAGAAGGCTCTGGTTTGAACAGCATGATATTGAAGTGTAACAATGCTCTGTTGTCAGGAATGGATAAGTGTAAATATGTCTCCTCAAATATCTTGCATCCTGCAAAAAATTATGAGAGAGTTCAGCTCTACGCTCAAAATGGTCTCGGGAAAGAAAATAGGGCTTGAAATTTGAAGAAATATTGGGAAAAACACTAATCCATGAGATGATTGATACTGAAACATGCTGAAGAAGCAGACACGCTCTTTTATGTACCTTATCTTTACTATTGTTGAATATTGTAATATATTCAGCAAATATTCCTGATAGGTTTTGACCATCTCTACCTGGTCAATGACTCTTCACTAAATAATTTATTCAAATATTAATGACAAACTAGATCAAATAAGTTATCGGTTCAGTATTTTTTCAGTGTAGTCACTGGCCCTAAAACCTATTATGGGCTTTAATTTATAATACATACAGTTCTATATATAACAATTTAATAAACACTGTGAATTATTGAAATAAACTTTTATCCAAGGTGGCATTGTAAACCTTAAAAATGAGTCTTCAGCAATTCAGAGAGACACAAGTATTCCAAAACAGAATGACAGCCCCATAATTTAAAGCACACTTAAGTTTTAATTAATACTGAGATTTGGTGTAATAGTAAATATTTCTTTTTACTACATACCCTTATTTGTCCTCTTTCTACTTTACAGAATCACGGAATCATGGAATCATTAGGTTGGAAGAGACCTTCAAGATCGAGTCCAACCCATGCCCTAACATTTCAACTAAACCATGGCCCTGAGTGCCATATCCAGTCTTTTTTCAAACACATCTGGGGATGGTGACTCCACCACCTCTCCAGGCAGACAATTTCAGTAGTTGATCACTCTTCCATGAAAAAACTTTTTCCTAATATCCACCCTAAATTTCCCTTGGAGCAGCTTAAGACTGTGTCCTCTTGTTCTGTCAGTTGCTGCCTGGAGAAAGAGACCAATCCCCA